>OMNV01029303.1:0-26493 GCA_900303265.1 Brotula barbata
GTTGTCGTGGCACAGTTTTTGGCTCCGTTCAGAGTCACTCTGCCTGGACCACGTCCTTGTGGTGGCGCATGATATGCTGGTTCTTCTCTGAGGGTCTCCTGAAGCCTTTGGCGCAGATCTCGCAGCGGTGCGGATAGTCTTTCGTGTGGATGGAGATCACGTGCCGCTTGAAGCCCGAAGCGTCCCCCGTGCTGTAGTCGCAGTACTGGCATTGGTAAATTCGCCGTTCTTTCTGTCCCTTCCCAATAACCACAGTCACGCTGCTGGCCAAGCTGGCCGCGCTGACCCTCGCGGGGGTACCGGAGCCGCTGGCCGCGCTCGCCCCGCTCGCCGCAGACTTTTTAGGCGCCGCAACGGCGGTACTGTCTCTGTGCGTCTCTGTCCTCTTGGCCTCCGTCTTTTCCGGAGAGGCCTGTTGCTCCTTTGTGTGGACAGATAAGATATGGCGACTGAGAACAAACGGGTCGGCTATTTTGAAGTTGCAGTGCCGACACTGGTGCAGTTTCTTGGTGCGGTGGGACACCGAGTGCTTCTTCAGTTCGGAGGGACGGTGGAAGCCTTTTCCGCAGACGGCACATTTGTGGGGATAGTCCTTGGTGTGAACGGAAATGATATGGCGTTTCAGGTCACTGGAGTTGGAACTCTTGTGATCACAGTGGGCACAATGGTGGGTCTTATTCTCCTCGTGCGTCAGTCCGTGCTGCAGCAGGTCCTCCTCCTCGGCGAAGGTCTGGAAGCAGCGCTCGCACTTGTACGGCATCTCCTTGCTATGCTTCGTCTTGATGTGCGTCTTGAGATTGGAGGAGTCGGCCGACTTGTAGTCGCAGTACAGGCAAGAGTACGGCTTCTCGCCCGTGTGGGTGCGCATGTGTTTCTTTAGCTCCGACGGGTGACGGAAGCCCTTTCCGCACTCCACGCAGATGTGGGGGAAACTTTTGCTGTGAACGGCCAATAAGTGCCGGTTGAGGAGTCCCTGCTCGGCGGTTTCATAGTCACAGAACTTGCATTTATGCATTTTGGTGGGCGCCGGCGGAGGCTGGGTCTTGGGCTCGCGGTGGTGATGCTGCAGCCTGTGGGAGAACAGCGCCGCCTGTTGGTGGAATTCCTTGCCGCACATTTCACACTCGAACGGGGCCTTGCTGCTGAGCGTGTGCACCTCCATGTGGTTGTGGAGGCTGGCCTTCTTGTTGGTGGTGAAGTCGCAGTCCGTGCACTGGTACTTTTTCCTCGTCAGGACGTCCTGGTGGTGATTCTTGGTGTGGCGTTTCAGGAAGCCTCGTGACTTGAACTTTTTACCGCAAAGCATGCAGGGATACACTGTGAGAGGTTGACCGTACGGACCGATGATGATGGCTGGAGGGGAACAGGAAGTGACAACGCGGTAAATTGTTAGTAAAAGTCCTAAAATAACATACGATGAAAAAAATGACACGACCTTAATTGTGATACTACTGCAAAATTTCAACAATCCAACATCTTTTCCAAAATCTGTCAAAAGGTCTCTCACTCACCTGTCTGGACCTGCCGAGGCTCGGACCGCCTCCTGTTCTTGTTGCGCTGCCTGTTGATTTCGTCGACCCCGTCCGATTCGTCGATGTGCAGCAGGGCGCTGGCCGCGCCGTTTCGGTTTTCGCAGCTCTCGCTGTCCTCGGCACCTGCGAGAGCGACAACGGGGTCTTTAACGCACCAAAGGAAACGCCCACCGGCATCTGTCATGCTTAAGCCAAGACACTCAGAGACTTGGTTGATGCACACGCTTCCAGTGTTGTTTTGAAATCAATTTAATAGACAGGGGTGCTGACCATACGCAGCTGCCCAGGCCACTGGCATGAAGTCCTTGTTTAGAGACACGCCGTCATACGAGCGGTCGTGAGTTACTGGCTCTTCACCTCCTACCACCACCTCCATATAAACCTCATCAGTCACCTTGGACCCACCTGTAGATGAGCCCAACATGTACAAAACCAAACAACTAGTGACGTTCAGTTTCATGACAATCATCCCCCGCCTGGAGCTGCGTCTCACCGTGGTTTCCTTGGTTGTGATGAGAATCCCCCACAGACATGTACACCATCTTCTCTCTCAGCGTTTGGCCGGTGGATTCTGTGAGTGCCACGCTCTCCGTGTCACCGTCGCTGATGTCGACCGATTCGCCTGTCGATCGAAGTGTTGACGAAGCAAAAAAAAAAAAAAAATGTCATTTTTCAATCGCCGTGGTTTCGGCAACGCGTCTTTTGGTTTCCAAATGTGGATCATTTGAAATCACTCACCCATGTCGTCCTCTCCTGAATCGGCCTTGAAGATGTACACCTTTATCACCTCCTGTCCATCCTCATCCTTCTCCACTTCCTGGTCCTCCACAGCCCCCTCCACAGTTACCTCTGTTCCATCTTCTGACACCATTTTACCAGCTTCATCCACTGGTGAGGGGGTGAGAGACACCTCACGTTGGTGACGGTGTAATTTGGACTCTATCACTTTTATTATCTGGTAATAACGGTTTTCATGAAATATCTTCATGAAATCTAGATGGCAAGTTTTACTCTGCAGACGATGACATACAAACTTTACAATAACTGTTCAATACCCATGGTTATCTTTTAAAAATCAACACTTTTACCCCCACGTGTGCGTTTGTTGGGAGCACTGGGCTCCGTTATTTCCAGCCCCAGTTGACTTACAGGATATCATGAGATAATCTCCGCAGCCATCCTGGTCGTCCTCCTGTTGCTCTGAATCCAGCCCATCTTCGGTGATGTCTCCCATGGCGACGCCTTCCTCCTCGCCCTCCAGGGCCATGACACAGGTTTCTACGGCGACATCGTCGTCCTCGTCGCAGTGCACGAACTCGGAAACCACGTCCTCCACGGCATCCTGGATCACAAGCTCATCTGGGGCAAACCTGTGGACGGCCATGCCTTCCCCCTCGCCCTCTGACACCAACACAGTCTCTTGAAGCTCCACAACAAACTCCTGCCCGCCGGCACCACCCTCATCTGGAAGAAGTAAGATTTGCCCAGTTAACCAAATGACAGTTAAGGTTGAACATCTGCAGTGCAACTCTTCATTATCTATCCAGAGCTCTGTTGTCAGCAGATAGTGAAATGCACAACTTAATAACTTACAGATTGTGGCTGGAGAATTAACTGTAAAGGTAAATATATGAATTAATAATCATAAAATTCAACCAAATTGAAGATTTGATTTTAATCTTAATCTTCATTTTAAGAGAACACACAAGATATATCACAATGAGGGATGACTAAGGATCCTGGCCATTTAAAAGAGCTGGAAAAGCATTTGGTAACATTAATTCTAATTTCTTTATTTGTGATTTATGAGGAGCTGTACATCTTTGTTCCATTTTGCCTTACACATACTATTTTTTAGCACGTTTTCATTGTGACTGCTGCCCCCTAGCGGCGTTAAAGGTTAATCAATTATTGATTTGATGGTGGTGCAACTATCAATTAAGGACATTATTTACATACACGTCAAAAATAGATCTTTCTGAGACTGTAGACATCGTACAGTCATTTCTACGATTGCTTTGATAATCGACTAATCGAGCTATTAGAATAATTCATGCATAAACAGAGCAAATAATGTGGTGATTAATCAGCTCTTAAATGACTAGACAGCTTTTGCTTTGTCTCAGTGGTTGAATTAAACATGTGCTAGCTAACAATAAATACAAGAAAATGAAACCATCTTTGGAAAATACCTTTTAATGACTTTTATTGAAACAAAAGTAAAAATATTGAGGGTTTTATGACAAAAAATACTCTGTTAAATAATAAAGTAGGCCTGCACCCTCGCATTTTTTCCAAAAAGACCAAATACAATTGATATTTACGTTTATGAATCCATATTGTAATCTTAACCAGAATTAGAGCTATTCATTTTTTTCCTACCCATCCTTACTGCATGGCAACTTCAATGCTTATTGATTCCTTCCCCTTTGTCTTCTAGCCATGCTTTAACATTTTAATCGATATGATAATCGTATCCTGCCACTTGAAACAGACCAATACTTCTCTGTTAACAAATGCACACATCCCCTCTAACATACATTGCATGGGAAACGTAAACACGTGAATAAAAGGATGGTCAATTACCCGATCCGTGTAATATTATTTTTGGCTCTTCAGAATGTATTGCCAGCCTGGTGTCATCCTCATCCATTGTCCTCGCACTGCATTTGTTACTGGAGAGCTGAAAGCAAAATATAACAAAGATTTTAAAAAATGAATTATTTCCATCCTCAGCTTCACTCATGGAAGTACATTCAGTGACTTCATGGTACCCTGGCAGCGCTCCCTCTGCAGCAGCACTGTCAAAACTACCTCAAACATAAACAGCTGTTGAATATAGCATGAATACAACCTTTATGCCTAATACTATTAGTATTGTTAAACTAATTCATTAAATATCTCTACCAGGCCAGTAAAATGTATATATAGTAACTCGGTGCGTAATTACGAAAACCTTTGGATATTAAGTTGTCAGTACAATAAGTGATATTGTAATATCTTGTATGAAAAAAGCTCTCGAAATTGATCAAATTGCTCATAAATTTTCACTGAAGAGAAGTTGTGTCTGCAAAATTGTGACATCTTCTCTCTCTGACTAAGACATTTTCAGGTGACCATTTAAAATCTGCATCTCAACTCGAGTAAATTTCACATCGGCACAATAATAGCATTCAATATTTATGCCCTGATGGAAATCTGCTATTATCTGCTTGATGCCCAAGAGGAGGAAGCTGAGCACTTTTCAACTGGTAAGCACATTGTGAGCGGTAAATATGGACAAAGCCCAAAAGTATATCATTTGAACAATTCTGTCCAAATCTCAACACAGCACGAGGACATAGAGGGGGTAACATCACGATGAGATATCACATGACCGATGGAGAAACCACTGGTGCTCTGTTCCATAGCTGGGTACCACAGGGAAAACAATTATATAAAAATCCTAACGGTCAAGTCTTCTTCCTGTACATATGTACCGACTTACAGTGCAGTTATACAGACTAAATCTAGTGAACTCCTCAGATCTGAATCCTGAAACCGGTGCCATCAATAGAGCTATAACTAATGCATACATAAATTAATACTTTTAATCAATTGTCACTGACACAAATCCAGGATTTTAGTTAGCGTAGACTGAAATTAGTAGCAGTGGTTTCTGAAATAAGTCGATTTAGCATGCTTATAGTCAAAGTTGTGTAAAGCCTTTGATTCCCATCCTAGATGTGAAGTACAGCGATGATTGTATCTGCAGTAAGTCAAAAGGACCAATGATGCCCCAGCTGCAGCACTCGTGCAAGTCCCAGATATTAAGAAACACTTTCACACACGACCCCTTTTCACCAGCAACCAGGGAAAAATCTCCACCTGATATGCGACAAAAGTAACACACACTGGGATGCAGAGATGTAAACAGAGCTGGGGACGATACAGCCAGGGTGCCATTGAATTTCCACTGCACATACCATCCCCCACCTCCAGGTGAAAAACGACAACGGTGTGGGAAGATGCAGGGCACCAGTCTGCGGAAAGATGCTGCCAAGGCATTAAAACCCACCGTGGTGGTCTGGCCGTTTAGATCTGCATTAATGCTGCACCGCTAAATGCAGCGATAAACATGCTAGGCGGTTACAGTAACGCCATGTCTGCACCGGACCACCAGAGTAGCGTAGTAGCCACAACAATCATTTAGCTGACAGCTGCTTCCACACACATTTTCCGAGCTATAAGTGGAACAGTAACGGGGGAAAGTAACGTTAGGTTTTCAACGCTCGGCGCTTGATGTAGCCAGCTAGCGGGAGGATTGCAAAACACACACTGCTTCTCCTCCACCGATTTTCATCACGTCAGCCTGCGCCATTTTGTTAGCTTGATGTCTGCACGAACGATAAGTTTAAGGCATAGCAAATGCTCCGAGACGTTAATAAAATGCTAATAGAGCTTCTATTATAGATAATAGTGCGCGTTGGCGCTTATCGTGACGACCTAATTGCGTCAGAGCGGCCCATTTGTTAAAAATGCTATAATTTCCCTATGCTGGCTAGCTATCCAGACGGGCCTAAATTACCAATTATGGCCTCTCTATTGAGGGCCTGGGCCTGAGAAGAAAGGCCCAACCCTCTGCGGCCTTTGCGATGGAATACGAAAAATAAATCAAAGCACAACACGCATGCAATAACAAAGACGCACATCTGCACCAACGCCAGCCTGACTGCAAATGTGCGCCGTGGAATGAAAAACGGCGAGCCGCGTACCAGATTTATGCAGCAGGGATGGCCTCTGTCCGCTCCTCGCCTTCCCAGGCCGCCTGGTTCCCCCAGACTCGGGCAGGATTCAGTCGGGAATTTAGTGTTATTTGGGCGGGCCGGAGAAGAGCAGAGAAGGAGGGGTTAGTGGTAGTTTCTGGAGCTCCGCTGAAAGCAAAGCGGGACGTGTGGAGCCGACTCTTGTCATGCTACAGCCCCCTGCTCCTCCAGCTTCGAGGCCGCCGTCAGCACGACACGTCACAGCCTGAAAGCAGCAGGAAAATGCGGAAGGGCTGCTGGAAGTCACACCGGCAGGCACAGAACAGGCCATCATCGGAAGCCCGCCAGTCAAACCGAGACTCGCGTCTTTAGTTTAGGCATAGTTGGAGTTACTTTATGCCTCAGGGTGGGAATTCCCCGCATCCAAACGGACTCCCCAGCGACAATGAAGTGGGAAATGGGTGATTAAACTACAGCCACCATGGGGCAAGGTAGGTTTTAAAAGTTCAAATCCTCCATCAGTTTCATGCACGACAGAAAGTGAATCTGTGTACGTGTATGTACGTAAATATTGGTTCATTAACGGCGTCAGGAGGCGTTATAACACAAACTATCTTCAAATTCCCTCTTTTACGACTCAATCTCAAGTAATTCAACTTGCGATGACGTGAAAGAGATCAAAGCAACAAATCATCACACTGAAGAAGATGGAAATGTGTTTTATTAGCTTAGATTTTGACAGAATGAGCTATTTTTACTCAGCTATATTTACCACTAACTGCAGCTGCAATTCATTCGCAGAAACAAGTTCTCAACAATAAGTATTTTTATTGAAGTCATTTTGCTTTACACCTTATTTTGTCATTACAGTCTGCAAAACATTTGTCAGTTTTGGGGATTTTGCTTCTGGTGTTTTCGTGCAGAAACCCAGGGTCCACTCCTGGGCACCCTTCCGTTATTTCAAAATGTATTCTCATGTATGTAAAATGCGACAAAAATTACCACTGCAAAGAGTAGAAGATTTAGGATACATTTCAGTAAAAAGAATCAGGGCAGTGGTTATGAAAACATAGTCAGAAAAAAACACGTTGTCAGCTTGATTAAGGTAATAATGTCACTGAGGGACTTTGCCCTTATTAATCACAACATAAAATCCATACAATCAGTTAGACTATAAAAAAAGACCAAATATATGTCTCTAAGTAAAGCACCCCTAGCTGGAAAACAAAACAAATTAGACATTGGAGTGTACGTACATGGTTAGTATTTGAATAATAGACACGAAAGATTACATGACTTAAGGTTGTGGACATATTTTCCACCAATTATCAGGTTTTTCCATGTTTTGGACAGGCAAAATGATCACAACCTGTATTCATTCTAACAGTGCCAAAAACTGAATTAGCCTGATTTTGGTTGTAATTTCAGCAGGTCCTCCTTGTCGATGGCAAAAAGACGCCAGCCTTCCTCGGAGGAGAGATCAGCCGCTCCTCTGCGTTTGTAGAACTCAATTGACTTGGTGTTGTTCTCTGCTACGATGAAGTGCATGCTACTGCAGCGGGTCTTCACTGCCGTCTGCAGGGGGGAAAAGCCAATTTTTAGAAAGTGTCGATGAATGCAGTCTGATTTAAGATGAATTTGTCATGAAATAAGGAGCCCCAGGATACAGTACCTCACTCATAACCTTCATGATTTGTGATCCAATACCAAAACCTGGTGAAAGAAGAAGAGTAGATTAAAGGAAGAGTGCGAGAAAAACATTGAACAAGCAATTATATAATGTACAAAAGTGTCCCGTAGTGTTGCAACAAACACTTAAAATCTGATTAAACTTTGGCCCATCCCTCAATTTAATTTGTCAGCAACTTTACCTCTAAAGTCCTGCATGACATAAAAGTCCTCCAAGTAGAGCAGTTTCCCAATCCAGGGGTCATATGTGAAGTAGTACATGGCAAAGCCAATGACTGTGTGTCCTTGAGAAAGAAACAATAAATATGGACAGGAATGTAAATATTTAGGTTCTATATATATTTTTTTAGACATATTTGTGGAAGTGGAGTTAAGATTTTCTCAAACCGTCTGAGGTCTGATGTTCTTTTGGAACTTCAGCAACCAAGCAGTGGTAGAAGGGATGATCTCCAAAGCCATCTTCAAGTAGATCTGTGTTTGGAAAATACGTTTTCTCTCTTAGTAAGCATAAAGATGAAGTTTTCTATACATTTAATGAGAATGTAGCCTTTGCTCGGTTGTAGTGTCGTCTTAAATAAAGCACCTTTCTCCGTGAGGACGACCTGCTCCTCCATTTCCTCGTATTTAGCCAGTTCCTAATGGACAAAAGCAAGGAAGCGCACAAAAGCGGGTCACTTGACACATCTGATTGAAAGTGTGAGTGAACCTACTTCAACGTTAATCAAATGTATTATGTCTTGCCGTTTTCCCCTCTGCTTACCTTTATGAGTCGCAAGATATCCGATACATCCTTGGGTTCAGCTTTCCGTAATATGAAGTCTGCCATTTCCTTTTTTTACCTTTTTTGCCTTTGCTCACTAATCCTCTGTATGTGAAAAAGAGCAAAATTTGTTTCTTCATCCGCCCCTCAGGAGTCTACCCCCCGACAATAGAAAACCAGCATACACACAATTGCATTTGCTGTCAAGCACAAAATGGTAGCTCTGGTAAGCAGCTCGACACACTTTATGTGCTCCAATGAGGAAGTGACTTCATTAATCCCAAATTTGGACATCCTGTTTCGTTTTGTCCTAACATTGGTCAGAGTGCTTTGTGGGTACGGTCATGAGTTACATATTAACCTGACCTGAAGTAGACAAAAGCAGTGCTTGTGGAATAAACAAAGCTGGGAACCTGCATGTGAAAACTAAGGGCGAACTTTGTCCTTTTAAAGGCTAAAAACTAAGCCTCAAACATTTAACAGGGTTGACTAACATACTGATGGACCCTTGATTTAATAATATGTTGATAATGATTAGTGTCCTACTTCGGTAACATAGTAAACAAGACGATCGGTGTTGTCAGTAGCCATGATAGAGCTGGTGACAGATTAACCAGATGTTATCCTGATGTTCTGGAACCATTGCACAATCAAAACAAAACAAGTATATTTTGGAAAAGAACTCTCTGAAAACTTCTCTTTAAAATAGACCAGAAACCTGGATGACACCAAATATTGCTTGCAATCGTTTGCAGATGCTTTCGCTGAGCAGCATTTATTTATTTTACTTGGTAAGAAGTAGAAATCCCTCTCTAATGCGATCTACTGCGAAATTTGTATTTCTTATTTGTTATGTCTTCTTACTCGCCGTGTGCCAAAACAGACAGCTTTTTCCCACAGACCATCACCCTCCTGATGAGCAGACATTACATAAAAACTTCACTAGAACAATAACAATAACTAAATACGTTTTATAATAATCTTACGAACACGCACATACATATATTTTCCTTCTTCCTGCTTACATTAATACATGCAATAACTTCAATTTTAATAGCGTACATACCACCGCGAAGTCCTCGTACCACTGTCAATAATGTAGATATTTTAGAATACGTACATCGATCTGTCTTGTCTATCTTGTCTTATCCTTTGTATTTATATGTAAGAGAAACAAACAAATTCCTTATGTGTATGCATACTTTTTATTTTGTATTATATCGTGTTTTATTGTGTTATATTGTTCTATATATTCTATGTTTATCATTGTTTTGTTATTGTGGGTGTTTTGTTGTTATTAGCTGCTGTATGACTTTAATTTCCTTTGGGATTAATAAAGTATCTATTTAATTTTGGGCCTCCGTGGACGAGGCCCAATCGCTGCATACGTCAGCTATGAAGATTTAATTTTTTGCACCAAGTTCGACGTGCATAATCTAGTCGAACTCACAAAAACACTGTCCCCCAACTGATGTTTGTTTGTAGAGTTTTATTACAAGTTCCAATAGAGTGATCAGCGAGGTCACATCCAAGTTAGGCATGTCGAAATATGACGCTCGCCCTGCAAAATCCCTGCCATGACCTCAATTTCTATGGAATATATTAAAACAGTGAAAAGTTACTCACAGGTTGCAACTTGCGCGCTCTACGCAAATATTAAAAATCGTTGTTCGCGTTAAGACTTTGTAGTAAAGGTCTGACTTATACAGAGCATCGGGATTGACGAGTATGCAAATAACGAGGCGTGAACACAACACGGAGACGTCATTATGTTTACTGTTGGGACCTTTCGGATTGACTTTTGTGGTCACGACATGTCCTAGCTCTGTGCTTTCATTGCACACGTGTATGCCAGCAAGATGTTATGATACTATGTTAGACTATCATGCGCTCTTTGTAATCAGCTGCAATGACCATCTGGTAAATATTCACTAACGTCACACTGAGACAGCTGCTCCTTCCCAGCGTAATGCTCTTTTGAAGCTTCAGCGCTGGCTACAACAAAAGTGAGATTGCTATTAAAGGTAGCACTTGCATGTGGTTGTTCAGGCGGAAGAATTCCAAAGACAATGTCTTATTAAAAACAAGTTTTATTTGGACTTTCAGTAAGTGCAAACACCCGTGGAAACCACAAACGCAGATCAGTTGAGCTTATCAAAGTACTTCAGCTTGCCTGAAGGGTCTGGAATGATCTGCGGGAGGTAAACAAATTAAACGATAACATATGTATACAGACACAACCAACAGATGATCACAGAACAATGTCGTGTTTATGATTTGTAAACACGTGGCACCCTGTCTCAATGTTAGTTGATGGACAGTCCTGCTTGTACTTACTGTGTCACTGCCTGGCTTCCATCCTGCAGGACAAACTGCAAAACGACAGAATTCCAGTCAGCAATTTAGGAGAAAGCGTTCCCAGAATCAGAATATAGTGAGTTAGACAAATCTCAAGAATGATGCTGGATATGCATCACGTCTGTAAATTAATGATTATTATTATTCTTATTAATTATTAATTCATGTACCTTCTCCGTGTTTGTCAGTGTACTGGAAGGCCTGGACCAGCCGAAGAGTCTCGTCCACAGACCGTCCCACTGGAAGATCGTTCATGGTGATCTGTCTCAGGACGCCTTTGTTGTCAATGATGAAAAGTCCCCTGACAAAGACACGGACAATTAAGACGGATCCCTGCAGATAGTTCGCTCTGAACTTTGGTTTGCATCCATCCACCTTCAAGCACGAAATGTAAGTCAGGTGGACTTCAAGATCTTACGCGAAGATCCACTGATGCCATCCGAACAACCCATCGTTTCATTTCTGACTCAAAATGAAAGTGTAAATCACCTCTCCTTCAACTGAGGGCACAACATGTGACGTCATAGTCAAACATGGGCTGCTACTTTACATCAGTGCCATACAAATAATTAACAGTAACCATGAAAGCTCATGTTGTACCTTAGTGTGTGTCCTTGGTCCTCCAGGTAGACCCCATAATCTTTTGAAATCTGGTGAGTGAGGTCAGACAAGAGTGGAATCTTCATCTCTCCAAGTCCACCCTGCTTCCTGGGTGTATTAATCCTGTTCATAACAACAAATATTAGAAAACACAGCTCAGGTCTTGACATTGGGTCAACCACCATTTAGCAGAGTTGTCATCATGAAAGGCATCTAACATCTGATTAAGATTGAAATAGAAACCAAAACAACCAGCTGGGCCTAAGGGTGGCAGACATCTTACCAGGACAGGTGTGTAAACTGGGAGTCCACAGAGCAGGCGACGACCTCTGCGTTGATGGCGTGGAACTCGTGCACGCGATCGCTGAAGGCGATGATCTCCGTGGGGCAGACAAAAGTGCTGCGAAGAGTCAAGCGTGTGTTAATCGGGCCCGTTCTGAAAACGAGACGGCGCGTGCGTGCGGTTCGGGGCGTTACTCACAAGTCGAGGGGATAGAAGAAAAAGACGAGGTATTTGCCTTTGTAGTCCGACAGCTTCAGCTCCTTGAATTCGCCGTTAATTACGGCTGTTCCCTCCCAGTGTGGTGCAGGCTTTGAAACTAGCAGGAGTAACAACAGATAACCGTAAATATTCAAAATAACCAGCATTCACGGCCTGCCCTGGTTGCTAATTAGCTAATGTGAGTCAGTAAAAATGTACTAATTCTTCCCCCTTTCAACTGACATTGCGTGAATATACAAGTTGAAGCTCATAATGTTGTGCTTCTGTTGTAAGTGCTGACTCGGCTCACACCAGTTTGCGGCCACAGTTCAGAAAATATTCCCTTAGGTCACATTCTGTTGACAAAGGTCTACATGTGACCGCAGTTCCTTTTTCTCGTGTCTGTTTCATGGTGGTGCTTTGAGACCATTTGCCCCGACGGAAACTAAGGTTACGACAAACACAAATATTAACGATTTGAACGCGTCAAGCTTTTACAGATGTCAAGACAGTCACGGGTTTGCACACAACCTGTGGATCCAGGTTGCATATTTGCGTGGGCCAAGAGCAGCATAGGCACACAGCAACGCTTGACTTGACTTCTCAAAAGCTAAGTATTATATCCTCATTAACTGAATTCCTTTATTTATCGAATACCTCGCAGGTAGGCGACTTAACTTTGAATTCTGGGAAGATGTGGTTCTGACGTTTTCTAGCCAAATCAAACTGGAAGCAATGCAAATTATTCTGTAATGAACTATTCATTGGGTTATCGAAAATATTTTGCATTAGATTTACAGCTGCTTCTATTCTATTGCTAATAATGTAACATTTTAAACATTGGTAAAACGTACAAAACGTCCTCATCACCGATTTCTGACATACTGACAAATGTAACAAGAATTAAGGATGAATGAAAACTGTAATACAATACAAATAAAATGTGAAGCCCCTCTTGTTTTGAGAACTATAAGTGGACTAATTGTAGTGTATTAAGAAAGTACATTTTGTATTTTTAGCCGTGCCAATATTAACCATAGTTAAACTTTATGGTGAAACTATTAGGACCCACAAGATGCAGGGTTGTGTTGTCCCTCTAGTTTATCTGACTTAAAGTAAACTTTGCCGTCCGGTTGTACGTGATCCAGGAAATGACACATTAAAAGTTCGTCCCAGTCAGCCTGACTTCCTTTTTTCCCGGATTCCGTGAGTCTACGTAGGCCGTGACCATTCACACCAAACTACATTTCCTGCCTTTTTTTTTGTATCTCCTCCTACAATTTTGGCTCAAATGTCATGCCATTGGTAGAATGTTGGAACCTAGCTGAACCCCCCCCAAAAAAGTATTTTTTTAAATTTTTTTATTGAACCTCACGTTCAGCTCTAATTGGTTGCCAACACTGAGTGGGCGGGGCTCTTACAGGAAGCGCTCGTTTTAGTCTACTGTACCCAAACCAGACATGTTAGAATCAAAAGATCGTTCCATCCTCCAGTATAGGGAGCGGGCTTGGTGACTTGTGTGGATAATAACCTGCTAGAATTTCATAACTGCGAATCACGAGTGAAATGCCGTTCGACTTTGGTGGAGGTATGCCTTCAAGTTTTGGTAATGTGCCCAAGTGGGCGGAGAAGGAGGGAACATATTGATCTAAGGCTTTTCACAGGATGACGTGTCCTACAAAGCACGGTTGTTTTATACGTTAGGCTTGCTTCTGAATCAACAATAAAAACCTCTCCCCGTCACCTGATCACACGTCAAATGAAAATGTTTTGTTCCGAGTGCTGCGGGATGAGCTGGCTGGAGCAACACGAGCAGCTGTCCAACATGGAGGATTATCCTCGTATTAACGTTGGCCCATTCAAAAAGTAAACGTTTAATCCAGGTGAAGAACTCACTCTTGGCTTTGCTGAGGTGCAGAGAGTGGTCGGACACGGGCACACGGAAAGCCTCCCCGGGATAAACATGTCCCCCTGCGTAGTTATGGCACTGGGAGTTTTTCGCATTGGCGCCTTCTTCTGCAGATGTGAGTCTGGCGAGGGAGAGGACGACCGTGCAAAGTGCACAAAATAGCTCCTTCTTCAGTGTTCTGTGGAATAAAGCCTCCATTGCGCCGTCGACCCTCACAGCAGCACGTAGCTAATGCGCGTCAGTTCTGATAGGACCTGGAAAAACGCTTTCTTCTTCTTCGTAATTATTGACGCGACGCATCCAGGTTGTTCTTCTTCGTCGTTTTATGGCGGTTGGCAAACAAACAAACTGTGCATTACCGCCACCAATTGGTAAGGAATATATTGGCAAGGAAGATTTAGATTTATACATTTATTTTATCATGTTATCTTATCTATTATTTTAATTTGTTTATTATTTCTACGTAAAAATTGACGCTATAAGAACTTATTTAACTGTAATTTAGAGGTAAAATCATACAATTACAAATGTGAAGGATGTCAGTATCACTGAATCAAAGGTCAAAAATGCACAACTCAGAATACAAACCTACAGCTGTAGCTGTAGTCATGTCCTTTGTTTTAAATACATCTTCGCTGGTCCCCATGAGAGGCACTGAATGTCATCTTGTCAAGTTACGCAGGAACAGATCATTAATGGCAACAACAGTCACAAAGCAGGGTAATACTGCAGCTCTTGTCATTTGTGCACAACAATCGTGGAATCTTTTCCACGGTGAAGGCTCATTTGGCAGGTCTTGCTTCTCATTATATTCCTCTTCATCTTCTTCCCGAATCGTGGGAAGAGTAGGTTGAAATTTCCTCTGCCAGACGGGCCTTTTTCTCTTCATGTATTTCTTAAATCTTAACATTAAGAATCTTCGGCATCTTTTCCACCTTGAAGGCTTTTTTGGGAGCCAGAAGTGATCCAGGTCTTCTTCCTTCTTGCATGGGATGCCATCCACATGGGACCTCCCATCACTGTTGGTATCTGATTCCCCGTCCTTCTCTATGTCTGCCTCCTCGATCTTGGGAAGAGGCAGGATGTCACACGGGACCTCAATCACCATTTCAGTGCAGACTGTGTCATCCTCCAGCATTGTTTGCAGCCAATCAATCTCCTTTTTGAGAGGTGCAAAATATTCCAGGATTTCATATATCTGTTTTTGCAGCTTCTCCAATGTCTTTTCTGTCATGTCCAGCTTCAGCCTGAGCATGTCATTCTCTTTCTTGAGCGAAAGGGCACACTGGACATCATCTATACCTACGGTGAAATTTGTGCTGTCCTGGAGCTTTTGTAGATGAAGGAGATTGTTTTCCTTGAGGTGTGTGACGTATTTGTCCATTTCATCTTTCTGCTTTTTCACTTGGACCAGGAGTCTTTCTTGCTCTAACACAGCCAGCTTATGCAGTTCATTCTCTGTCCTGAGCTGTTTGATTGAAGCCATTGAGCTTTTTACCAGGATCATTTTCTCAGTCTGCTGAGGGGATGAGGCCCCCTCCGCCAGGGAGCAAAGCCGCAGTATCCACATCCGCCTGCAGGTCAAACGGAAACCTCACCCGTCGGTTTTCTTGGACAGCCATTGACAACTCCCAGCAGGTGGGTCACTGTTTTAACAAGAGTTTTTCCAACGACGCAACGGACAACGTCGTCGTGCAGATTACGTCACATTCTCATGCGCTGTTTTTTCGCACCGGTGGTCCGACATCACGGGTGTGGTGTCAATCACTGGTCATTACCTGACATCAAAATGTCCTACTGCTTTCTCTCGTTTTGTACGAGTATGGCCCGTACAGTTGTAAATTCCTGCAAGGTAACTTTACAACAATAATCATATCCCTAAATATGTATGAACACGGGGAATTCGGTTTTTTTTCCAGCTGGGGTGACGTCATCCCAGTCACGAATCCTGATGATGATCAGATAATGAAGTGTCAAGGTCAGAATAAAATGCACTCTATAAACTTATTACAAACTCAAGTATAGCGTATCATGGTTCTGTGTTTTAATATATTACTCCTAATAATAATTATCATTATTGATAATAATAATAACTAATAATTACTTGCAACGTTATGTTATCAAGACAAACAAAGCTGAGGCTTAAACCTCAAAGAGGTGAATGGCAAAAAGAAATCATTTATATCTAAAAAGAGTACGATAATTGGTACAGGAATGATTGAGAAAGATATGTTCCGCAACTGACCAGCAGGTGGCAGTAGGGGATTGTGCAGTAAATATTGACGTCGCAGAAGAAGTCGCGCGAACAGGCAGAAAGGGCAGAGTAGTGACGGAAAGGACGGAGCAGCCGTGAAACATGCTAGCTAACATTTCTAACGTATTGCGAGCCTGCGCCCAGAGAAATGTAAGTGTTACATCCATTTAGACGCATTAAGCTGCACATTGCACTAAATATTTACTCTAAAATTACAGGTATTTGCCTTAAATTGAATTATCATTGCTGTTCTGACCTTGTCAGGCCGAATGATAGCTTGCTTTGCTAAGTCAGCTAAAATTTTCAAACACTTAATGTCTTTATCGATTTTAATAGTTTTGCCCAGTGACGAGAGATTTGTAACTTTTATTTTTTTTTAATGGACTTGAAGGAGGCTAACAGAGTGTTTTTCCAAATGGGTTTTGGGTGGAGTTTCTCAGGGAGTCTAGCAAAATAGGAGCGGCTTAATGTAAAATTGTATCTACGAGAGACTCTGCAACACCTGTCACATCGTTCTAAACACACAGTCATCATCAACATCATCATCATTATCAAGATGATATAAAAATGTCACGGCATGATAATCAACAGTTAATACAGTATACCCCCATGCAGGTTGTTTACTAAATATGTTTATCTATTCAATGAGCCAAACCAACATGCTTGACTTTGAGTTTTGCATGCATTCGTTTTCAGTGGTCTTTGTTGTGCTCTTCATTGCTTTCTTCTTTGGTCCTGTAAGACATTTAAGCTGCATCCACTACATGAAAAGGAGTTCAAATAAAAATAGATCAATAGTAAATCTTTCACCTTTAGTAGATTCTAGTGACTGCAAAGACTGTTTCTCTGCACACCTTGTCTCTCATTGCAGGGGGCTGCAGCAGTTGTGTCGGCTCGCTCCTACACTGACTTCACCACTCAGGCAACGTTTGAAATAAAGGTAAACTTGAGACACTGCATTATGTTTTCTTAACTGAAACGTGTAAACCACAGACTACGAATCATGACAGCTGTTTCACTATCTACAGAAATCTGACGTCCACAAACTGGATGAAGCTCCTGCCACTGAGGTTGTTATGACTCGTGATGAAGGTCTGCAGTACTACCGCATCATGCAGACCATGAGGCGTATGGAACTGAAGGCTGATCAGCTCTACAAGCAGAAGATCATCAGAGGATTTTGCCATTTATACGATGGCCAGGTGGAGTACACTATGAATGTCCTTATGAGTATCTACCCCCACAAAATATGGAGTTCATCCATAATCCAACATATGATCATTATAAAATGTAAATAACATTGTAATAATCACATATTCAACCTACAAATGATTATTTTGTTAAAAATGCAATGACAAGAATGTGGATGTTGAATATTGAGCACACAACCATATTATGTTATCTTAGTGGATCACAGTGATTATTATTATTATTATTAGTTTATTTAAAAGGGGACAGTGCAATTTCATAGAACACATGATTATACATGGTTAAAAAAGCCAGAATTAGCCAGGAGGCTAGTTTTCATCTGTAGTCCCCTGGCCATGATGTGTAAAAAGGCAGTTAAATTACAATTTTAAAAAAGAAGAAAGAAAAGAAATAGAGAGAAAAAAAAAAAATGATGATGACTTGGGATGTAGCTGTGCACCATGTCTGGAAACACGACTGACACCAGATGTTTGTTTTCTCGTCATAGGAAGCCTGCGCTGTCGGCATCGAAGCGTCAATTAACTTGAGCGACCACCTGATCACCGCGTACCGTGCCCACGGCTACACTTACACCAGGGGAGGGACGGTGAAGGAAATAATGGCTGAGCTCACTGGTGTGTTGGTGTCCCTGAATCAGCGTCTCAGTGATATTTTTAAATTATGTTAAACTTAGATTGTGAATGATTTCCAGTTGTAATTTTTTTTTTTTTCTCTTTGCTGTCTTTCTTCTTCAGGCAGGAGAGGCGGTATCGCAAAAGGCAAAGGAGGTTCGATGCACATGTACTGTAAACATTTCTACGGAGGAAATGGTATTGTTGGCGCTCAGGTAAATTTCAAGCTCAGGATGAAGACAAATTTTTTGTGGCGCCTTTTGATATCTGAACTGTCAGTTTTTAGCCTCTAAATTAAGTTGTTTCAGGACAGAGTCCTAAGGACATCAGGAGGCAGTGCAGTCTACAAGTGATCTGATATGGTCAGGTGCAGACAGGGAGAACAAAGTGGCTAATAATTACCTAAACATGGATAATAAAACAAGAAAAGGGAACCTGTTCCACTTTTAATGACTTGTTTGTTTTCCCTTCAATCTTGGGCTGGGCTGGGATCCACTATTTGAATCCCTGTGAGACATAATGTGTTGTTGGGTTGTACAAACTTAACTGGTCTTTCTAGCGAGTGATCACAATCCAAACATACGTCACTTCATCTGGGTGTTTTGGCAAGTCTCATAAAAGAATGGCATGATGAAGCAGCTCCTAAACGAGCCCAAACCTGTTGGAAGTTTCATATTTCTGTCATCATCAATGGATGTGAATAACCTGAATTCTCCTCAGGTCCCCCTGGGTGCTGGTGTGGCTCTTGCCTGCAAGTATCAGGGCAAAAATGAGCTGTGTGTCTGTCTCTATGGCGATGGTGCTGCTAACCAGGTATGGCACAGACAGAATGTTTCTTTTAATAGCAAAGTTAAGGTCGTCTCACTGAGACATATATGGAAACCTTTATTACTTCTTATTCCTGAGGCCTTTTTGGAGGAGAATAGTCATTTTAGTGGATTGGAGTCGGAGTTGTCAACATCACAGACATCCTTTGTTACTTTGAAGACTTGCATACACATCTCTCTAACATATTCATGTCTTTTACAGGGCCAGATTTTTGAGACCTACAATATGGCAGCTCTTTGGAAGTTGCCCGTCATCTTCATCTGTGAGAACAACAGATATGGCATGGGCACAGCTGTGGAGCGAGCCGCAGCCAGCACGGACTACTTCAAGAGAGGAGACTACATTCCTGGTCTCAGGGTACTGCTCTCTCATACAACCGCTGTATCTAATATTGTGCTGATGATGATGGGTAATCAAAGCTTTTGAAGATGTGGTATCATTGTTGTCCTTTGGTGTATGTGAAGCTTATTATTATCACACTGTGTGATCATATAGTGCTGTCTGTGACGCTGCTATTCATTTTTTTAACGGTACAAATCAATGTAGTATTGATTAAGATGATACATTTACTGGCGCATGAATTTACCACTGTTTTGTGTCCAGGTGGACGGGATGGACGTTCTGTGTGTGCGGGAAGCTACCAGGTTTGCAGCCGAACACTGCCGATCTGGGAAGGTCAGCAAACACGCAGAACTGTATTAGCACTAAATGAGTTCTTTTTTCCTGAGCTCATTTTTTTTAAAACCTTTCGTTTGTATCAGGGTCCTATCCTGATGGAGCTGCAGACCTACCGTTATCACGGACACAGTATGAGTGATCCTGGCGTCAGGTAAATGCTCCCCGACTTGGAAAAATCTTCACTTTTAACTCCTCAAAGCAGATAATCCCATCAACATACGGGCGTCTGTTGTCTCACTGCACTCCCACGTCCCTACTGTTGTTACAAATAAACCTCTGCCGTATTTTCACCCATGTCAGCTACCGAACACGTGAGGAGATCCAGGAGGTCCGCAGTAAGAGCGACCCTATCTCCATGCTCAAGGACCGCATGCTCAGCAACAACATGGCTAGTGTGGAGGAGCTGAAGGTAGGAATTATTCCCGAATGTTGAATATAAAAAAAAAGCTGCCACATCAACTTTCCAACAAATTCATGCTCATATTGTTGCATCGATCCCAGCAGATTATTCTCTTCAGTTAAACCAAGAATCCTATAAATTTGAATAATTTCAGTGGGGAAGAGGCGTTAAAATGTAAATGAGAAAATGTTCTGCGTAGTCGAGTTAATTTGGCAGATGTTTCATTTGTTTAAAACACTGCTGAAGTATACTCACGCTGTAACAACCTCGTCTGCCGTGGCTGCAGGAGATCGACGTGGAGGTGAGGAAGGAAATCGAGGACGCTGCTCAGTTTGCCACCACAGACCCCGAACCTCCACTGGAGGACCTGTGCAACCACATCTTTGCTAACAACCCGCCGTTGGAGATCCGCGGTACAAACCCATGGTCCAAGCTCAAGTCTGTTAGCTAAGGGTTCAACCTCCCCCCTCCCCCCACTCTGACCACACACAAACATACACGTAATGTATTATTCCCTTAAGTAGTGCCTCAGACCCAGAGCATCAGCAAGAGATTTCATTTTTCCACAACGGCAGGGGCCACATTCACAAATGTTTTGGGTTACTTGGTGACATTATCACTTTAAATTATAGTCCCCAAATTCTCATTTTCTGTTTCTTTTTTCTTTATTTCATATTCAGCAATTTGCCAGGTCGCGAAATAATCTTCCTCCTCTCACGGGATTAGATGATAATGTCCCCTCTTATGAAATCCACACAGAAAGAAAATATGAATTGGTACCTCATTTGGTTTAGTCACTTTTAATTCTTTAATTTATGTATTTGCCATTGACAATCATTTATTGTTTATGTCTTGTGGCATGACATAAAAATGGTGTTAGTTTTTCACAGTCCCATTTCGTAATGCATTATCAGTTTCTGTGTAGAAGGAAGTGTGTTAAACTAAGAATGTTTTGTAAATTTGGCCCCATGTGAACATCATCAGTCCACAGACTTTAAATCTGCTTGTTTGATGCTTATCTTGGGTCCTTTTCGAGGTATGATTAATGAAATACCACGTATTTCTCCATCTCTGAGACTGTCTGGCCTGTTAGGATGACTTTGTATTCTTCAACCCTTTCTTGTCTTTTCCCATTTTCTCTTGTTACAAAAATACCATAAAAGGCAGCAGGCAGGGTCAAGACAAACCAGAGTGACTGTTCTTTTTCAAATTCATACTATGTTTTTCTGTCTATTTACTGAAAGTAACAAGGGTGAAAAACACTCATGTGAGTCTCATGTTTGTCACACTCCAGACAGTTTGTATAAAACGTGTTCGCTGCATGTGTTTATGTTCGTATTTTTATTTTGGCCAGACAGTTTCTCCGGCCTTTTGGATTCGAAGACATCAATTGACGCTCTTACTCAATTTGAGATATTTATATGGATATTTATTATCCTAATTATGATGTCTTCCAAATCAAACGGGTACGGATGTTGGTCTCACAGCTGTCCACATGTATCAGTGAATTTGTGTAAACACGTCAGCGGTCACATGGTTTCCAGCGTAGAAATACACCTGACGCGTCAGTGTATGCTGTGTGTTTCGGTGTGTTTCTGCTCGGCGTGTGATCGGGCGCAGCGGCGTAACTCGAGTCAACGAGACAACAAATAGGAATAAAAGCAGCGTCACCGTCGGAAGCCACCTACCAGACGTCTGCTGCTGTTGACGCCCGTGTACGTCAACAGCGCTCGGTATCGGATGGATCTTTTCTCAATATTTAATGAAACGAAACAGATCACAATGGATGATCTGAGCACCATCGTTCAAACGGAAAGACCGCCAAAGTTGTTGTGTACTGCGGTAAATTGTTACATTGCAGATGGCTGAGCAGCGTCAACATGGAAAAGTTTCTCTGCGTGCCGTTGTAATAAAAAGACTTTATGGCGACTGCATTGCTTTAATGAGTGAATTTGTGAGAGTGGAGTAAGGTTCAATCAAAAACAGAAAATTTAACAAGCTCTGGGTGATTAAACTGGAAGAATGATAAGGATGACACTGTAATTTGGATACCTCTGTGGATAGGCATGGAAGAATAGAATAGAAATGAAAGGAGTCATTTATGAACATGAGCCAAGTAGTTTCAGTTACAGTAGCTAAGTATAGAATAAGCTAAGAATACAAGATAAAACCCCGGAAATGATAATAGTGTGGAAATTGTAGATGCTGTGTACCTTCACTCTGTCTTACTCCTAACGGGACCTGTGTGTGAGTTTTTTCTTTCTGCACAGCCTATTCCCACAAAGTTGCATTTCGAGCACCCGTTTGCTCCCACATTCTCGCACATGGCACCCTCTGTCTTGGAACCATTCTATGTTTGGTCGCCCTCTATCCCGGCTGCAAATTTGGGGCGGGACACAACAAATAAAAAGCTTTGCCTGTGTGGCTCCATATCACAATTGATGAAGACGGCGAAAAAATTCTCTGCTCAGAGGGCCTTAGAAATGATTGTAGAAGAGGGACGAGCTTTGGAAGATGATGAAGAGGAAGAGTTTTCAGAATAGGAAGATCACATTTCTGCCAATTCAGAGTCTGACAGTGAGTTTGAAGACAAGGATGAAACTGACCATCATTTCTCTGGAATTATTTCCAGGAGTATGTCGGTGTGTGTGTGTGTTTGTGTTCCACTGCAAATCCTCTTTGTTTACCTTCAGTCGTGTGTCTGTACTTGTCAAACAATTCAATCTACACAACCAGGAATAATGGGAAGAATCCACGTTTGCCTCAAGATACTTGTTTCCACTTATTTCCTTTTTCTGTGCACACCACGAAATGGAAAGTGTTTTTTCCACAGTTTTACCCCTTTTCGATGGTTTGCATGGAGGATCGTAGGTGAAGGCTTTGGAGAGCCAATCATCTTGAAACTCGAAAATGTCAAGTCTGAAGGTGGAACATCACAAAACCAAAAGGACAGCAAATAAAGCAACAGTCACATGATCCCTGTCTCTTCTCCCACCGTGCTGAACGTCTCCAACATACTGAGGAGGATCACGCCAAAACATGTAAGTTAAAAAGACAAACTACAGTTTAAATGTTTGATTTTTCCATCTGATCACTGAAACGTAACGTGGAATTTAACGAATTTAAGTTGAACATGATGCTTCAGATGTTTTTTCCTGCTTTAAGATAGAAAAATAGCGATGTTCTGGTTTTTCAAAAGTTGTTTGACAGGATAAAAGTAATGAAATCCGAGCTGAAACTAGGCATTTTTAAATTGCATAACAACATTTTTGGATTTACAAGATGAGGATTCTGTAAGCACTGCTCCTTGAAACAGATTTAAACACTAAATTATCACAATTTAAACTCAAAAGTAGTGAGTACAAAACATTTTACCATGTGTCTACCACCGTGTGTGTTCAGATGGAGAATAAAAGTGTTTTTTCCCCTATAAGTGGCTCATTAAATGTCATGGATTGGACACCGTAAGTCATTTTCTTCTCACAGGAAGCTGTTGCCGTTGGCATCGAAGTGGCGATCACCGCGTCCGACTCTCTCATCACAGGGTACCGCACTCATGGCTTCGTCTACACCAGAGGCGGAACTCTGACAGAAATTATTGCTGAGATGGCCGTTACGTCTGCAGAGACAGCTCTCTATTCAGATTTTGTATTTTTGTTTTACTACTGCCACCTCTCTTCCATCAGGCAGGAGAGGGGGCATTTCAAAGGGCAGAGGAGGTTCCGTGCACATGTACACAAAAAACTTCTATGGAGGAAATGGCATTGTTGGATCTCAGGTAATTCACTCAGAATGTCTTGATCCCTCTTGTATGGAGGAGAGTTAGAGGCAAGAACCAACATTCAAGCCTAATTATCCTCCCAAGAAATACTTTTGATATTTAGATAAAGTTTACATGAGCTAGATAAACAACTTTTACCCCAGTAGTTTTCGTGATGGATCAATTTTACTTCTAAGTCATTTTTTTCTCAAGTATAACTGTGAGGTATTTCATCCACCATTGCAGAGCGATTTTTCACCACATGAGGGCGCCAGAGCGCCGCCTGGCTCTCTGATCGTCAGCTGGATTCGCTGTGGATGCGCTTTAACGGACTCTCCCGTATCTCCCGGTCATTGGATGGATGAGGGCGGACCTGCGCCGCGGTCTGTAACCGTCACTATCCCCAGCATCCCTCTCCTCCACCCTCCACCCTCCATCCTTCATCCTCAGCCTCCTCACCGCTGCCCATCACCACAATGAGCCGCTGGGCGTCCGCCTGAACGCTTTGCGGTGATTTTCCCCTCACCGCTCTCTGGGTTTTGTGCGTATTGTCGCTGCGTAGGGGACCAGGCGGAGAGACCTGTGCGGCACTCGCATCACTGCAGCACGGCCACGGATTCGGCTGGATCGCCCCTATGACAACCGCCATGGAGAAGACGTGTGTAACGACATCCATCGCCATAACAGGTAAAGCCGGTGTCACCTTTGCACGACTGGTGCAGTGTTTGCGCTAATACGCACTCACCGATGACGCACCTACCATTTCCCTGCTTTGTGTGCGGGGCTGATGTTGCTTTCAGGGGATGCAGGAATCTAAAGAATGCGTACGTTAATCCAGAATAGTGGAATATATTGTTTATCTGTAAATATAAGGCCGTGCGTTGGATCGTTTGTTTGTTTGTTTCTGGCCAACTCAGCATTGATGTGGATTTGATGCAAAGATGAAGCTGAGGCCATGCCCCTGTGTTGTCATAGTGGGTGATGACGCCCCTCTGTCTGATCCCAGAGGGTGAATGTGAATGTGTGCAGACAGGAAAGGCCAGGTTGTCTTTTTTTCTTCTTTTTTCTTTTTTTTTTAACGCCTCCAACAAATTCACAAACAAGTTTTGGCCATTTTGTTGTGATGACGTTAAAGGGTGGAGACAAGAGGTCTTTTGTCTTACAAATGGAAGGATAAAGGTGCCCGACACACCCTAAAACAAGAGAAACTTGACTAAGGATCAGAGAATCCAGTGTCGTTCAAAGCTCCGATTCATATGCAGCCATATTTGGAATATTTGCAGGTTTTGTCTCTGCTGATTCGCTGCATGTTATTTATTGTTCAGGCTTTTTTTTTTTTTTTTTTTTTAAAGGCCGCAAATTCAGCGTTGTACTCTCACGCGTCCTGATTTAGTTTTGTTTATGTCATGCTGTTACTGTTTTGAAGAGCAGGCCTCCTACGTACACAAAAGTAGGACAAAAAGTACATAACCTGGCAAAACAAAATGAGGATTTATCATAATAAAGCACAATGAAAAGTGGTTTTATTGGTAACACGCTTAGTTTCCCCATTAAGATCAGAATCCTAGTTATGTCAACTGAGCACAAAAGTTCACACCAGGGTGATTTGTGGTGCTTATGTGACACGACACACGAAGAAGCAATCATGTCATGTCCCAGATTTAAGCTGCATAAAAGTTTGGATGTATTGTACACGAACTGATCTACTGATTTTAAGGACTTAATCTTATTTATCTGTGGATCACGTGGTCGGTTTGTATTTAATAATTCCAAAATCTACTTTTTATCCATCAAATAAAGCTGGTTTGAGACATTTATGTGGACTTTTTTGGCCATTTCTGCTTCAAATTCCTGACTAATTTGCCTTAGTAACATTAACGGCCCTCATCTTTTTCATTTTTTGGTTAAAAATGAATAGTTATTAGTCTTCTTTAGGCCACATCTCACTCTTTATTACGGGCTTACTGGTTCTTCAGCGTATGATTGATTGTCTTTATTTCATCTCGGTTCTGCATGCACATTAATTCAAGCACATCTTCCACGTACACACACGCATACACCCACGCACATCTTCACACATTTCCAGGACGGTTGCCCATTCACACTACATTTACAACTGCTGTCATGACTAATATTCCTGCGAGAGTGGGAGCTTGTGGTTTCCATCAGGTGCTCTTGTTTGTGTCCCTCGCCGCAGATGAGAAGCCGCCGGCGGCGGCTCCACCGTCCATCCCTCTGCTCCCTGACAAGAGATCGCCGAGCAACGGTCACAGCTCGCCGGGCCGAGCGTCGCCTGCAGGAAAAACGAGTGAGTGACCCTCAGAACGCGCTCTTACAGTGAATGAACCAATGAATCAGGGCTCATTAAGAGGCAGGGAGCACCACAAACACACAGCAACAACCCCCTAAAAAGACACATTCAGCGTGTGTACCCAGGCGATCACACCGAGGACAGTCTCCTCCATTCTTCTGCAGATTGCTGCGGTTTGCCCTTGGCATAAGCAACTTTGCAATAATGCATCCAGCACAGTGCAGCCCCGCAGAGCTGCAGACTCAAAAATGTGTCTCCTGCTGGAGACAAAGGGGTACTGCGGGGGTGGGGGGGTAGTGGTACAGTGGGTGCTGATGTAACACCAAGCTGAGCGTGTCTTCTCTCCCTCCATCCTCGCACGTAACAAC
>OMNV01029303.1:31933-44635 GCA_900303265.1 Brotula barbata
ATATATATATATTTTATATATATATATATATATTATATATATATATATATCCAGTATCTATTCATAAAATGACCAGATATATACAGTATATATATATATATATATATATCCAGTATCTATTCATAAAATGACCAGATATATACAGTATGTGTTCACATAGTGACCAGATACATAAGTATAGTGAGCAGATTTATGTACAGTATCTATAAATAAAGTGAGCTGATATATATACATTATCTATAAACAGATGAGCAGATTTATACAATATTTATAGATATAGTGATCAGATATATATACAGTATGTATAAATGTAGTGAGTAGATGTTGGTGTACTTTCCAGAGGATCGAGGAGATCATGAAGAGAACCAGGAAGGGTGAAGCGGACTTGAAGGTACTGTAAGAGACGCCTCGTCCTCTCGTACAGTCGCCCTGCTCGGCCTCTTGCAGGTTTCCTTTAAGTGCCTGCCTGCTGATTCTGTGGTTGTGTTTTTTTTTTTTGGTCAAAAACCTTGATTTTTATTGATTTTTTTACCAAGCCCTGACTTCCTGTTACGGTTATTAAATTCCTTTATTGGTGAGACTACGGTTTTGTGTCCTGATTATTGATGTGATCGTCTTTGTTCTGCATTGAATCAGAAGGAGGAACAAGCGGAGACAAAGTCCGTCTTCCCACCAGGTACCACGTTTTATTCTGTCCCTCTCCAGAAGCCTCTGCTTTGTTTGCTCTCCCTCCTTCCTCCATCCCTCCCATCTGCCTTGCAGCTGTTGAAAAAAGACGCAGGTTGTGATGTGATGTATCTCAGTATCTTAGCATGCAGCCACACTTTTACCACAGCGTTTTTTTGCATGGCAGTGGCACCCCAAAGCTATGCTTACTTATTTTTCTTCATTTCCTGAAGAAAATTATTTTTGATGCTTTTTTTTTTTTGTTAAATAGTTTGCTTATGGCCAACTCGGTTCCAGCCCAGCCCGATTTTGTTTGTCCTTTGGGTTGTGCATTCAAAAATATGTCAGACAACAAAAAGGAAGATATGCAACATATTTGTAGACGATGATGGCGTCTTTATTTTTGGTGCTTGCCATGTGAGCTGAGTGCTAAATGATCAGTCCTTGACGTTGCCCTGCTCTGAATAATGTGACTTAATTTGGACTGTCCAGTTTTCAAAAGCACACCACTCATGTCTGAGTTTTTTCAGATGAGGAAGTGTTCGTTCTTGTCAGTAGGCCATCACACGTCGCCGTAACGTTTGGGGCGAGATGATGCTGAGTTGATATCCGAGAGATTTTCGGTTCATTTTGGATGGTCCAAATCAAGCCACACCCACTGTGATGTTTTTATGCTCCACAGGGCAAGTAAAGAGTCAAACTCCGGCTCAGGTGAATGAGCAAGCGAGCAAAAAAGTAGAGTTTGGGGTTAAAGAGCAGGTCAGAGTCCAGGTTAAAACCCAGGAAAAATCCCCGGTGAAGACAGAAGCAGCAGCACAGATGGACAATCGGAGCAGTGTGCAAACGACAAACAACAATGACCCATCGACGCCAACGCCCAGTGGTCCTGACAAGAGACCGGAGGCCCCGCGGAGCCACGAAGTAGAAGGAGAAGAGCACGGCAAACAAGCTGACAAAGAGGCCAGAACCTGCGTGGACGCCAAGAAGCAGCACAAAGCACAGACGAACGTTACAGCCGCAGACCAAAAAAAGGAGGAGCCGACGAAGGCGGGAGACGCCAAAGCCCACCAGGGGAAGAGGAGCGTGATGAACGGAGGGACGAAGGGTGAAAGTGCCTTGTTGCACAGCCACGTGACCGCTGTGGTGAACACGCAACGGTGTCTGCCCGTCTCCACGGCCAAAGGAGGGACCCAGGTGGAGGTCACTCGATCCTCCGTGACCTCCGTGACCCCCGTGCCCGTGGTGCACCTCGTACCGCCGATCATCAAGCTGGAGCCGCTCGACGTGAACGGCAGAGGGTCCTCGGACGAGGTGCAGGCGATGGACGTCAGGTGAGTGCTGTGAGGTGTTTCGCCATGTTGAAGACGACGGGGCTCATTCATCAAACGCGGGAAATCCACCGAAATTACAGCCAAATCTGTGTCGGCCATCTTTAATTGTGACTTAATCTAATGTAACACAAACAAGGTTGTAATCCTGGACGTTTATTGAAGAATCCAGCGTCCAATTCTTCATGTTAGATGGATCCATGGATCCATTTCTGGGATTGCTACAACCCACTCTGCTCCTGAGTCTAGTGGCCTATTTTCCCATCTCTCATTGGCTCTGCAGGCAAAAAAATTTAAGAAATAACAGATGAATGAGGCCCGTCATGCACTTCAAACTGTTTGTCGACGTGCCCTTATCTTAAACGACTCCTTCTTGTTGTATTTCAGCCCCATTTCCAGGGAGGAACTGATCTCGATCACAAAGTTCTCCCCGGTCAATGAAATTCAGCACAGCAGCATAAGTAACGCCCGAGCTCTCGAGGACCTCATGGACCTGACGGGCAGCGCTCACCCCAAATTGACCTCCGAGGGCGACGTAGGCGACTGCAACAAGAACCTGATCGAGGGCGTCGTTAGTCCCGTCTCAGACTCGAAGCTCATCGTTCCATCCTCAAATAAACTTAGCATCCAGTAATCCACCAGACGCTCTCGCCCTCTCGCTTCACCCTCTCTCCTCCTGTCTCATGCGCGGCGTGACGTCACCGCTCACGTTGGACTCCCATTGCATTTGTGGGATTTGAGCCATAGAGGTTAACTCCAAAGCACCGTCAACCACAACCTGCAGACTTGCAATATAAGTGAAATTTCTTAATTATGCTCGCATAGCAACTGACCTTTGAACTTATTATGATGTATGCTTAATGTGTGTGTGTGTGTGGGCAGATGGGTGCACCAAGCGATGAAGTTCATAACAAAACGAGACAGACGCGAGGGTTTTGAGTATTATGGAAGGTATGACTGCTATCTCGGTAAGAATCTCTCATTTCCCCTGTCCTTCCAAACCATCCGGAGTAAATAAAAACCTCAAGTCAAGATTTGCGCAACATCTGCCCTGAAGCCTCTGCGTCCAATTCGGTGTGCTGCTGGGGAAGGCATGACTGCTATTTCTTTTTCAGGGAAAGCGACCTCCTCTTACTTGAGAATGTTAGTTCGTAGCGTTAAGCACAGCGTAGGTGCATGCGTGCATTGGCAGTCGATTTGGGAATTCAAACTCCGACGATATCGTTGCCGTTCCCCCAGTTCCTCCTTGCAAGTGAAATCTGGCCTTTGATCGTTCCCAAAATGCATTTCTTGCCGATGAGATTACTCCCTGAATTCTTTCTACCTTTAATCGATGCTTTTTTTTAGCAGTTTGTGTATGAGAGGGGTGGGCCCAGTCCTGATATTTTGAATGCATAATGCATAAATTCATCCTTAAGAGCTCATTTTAATTGAAAAAAAAGCCTATTTCACAATATTTCCTTATGAGTTATCACCAAATATTGCTCAAGGAAGTTGTAGCGTTTTATATATGAGTGTGCCTTGCTAGGTGAGGTTCAAAGGCACAGCACAGATGGAGATTCGAATTTACCGCACTTTTTATTGACCTTTGAACTTGGGACGTTTGCTCAACAATCACATTTGAATTTTGCCCCGGCTACAAAGACGCTCTTTGCTCTTTCAGTTGTTATTCTTCCATCATGTTGTTCCCCTGTATGGAATTTGCACAGTATGCTGCATTAGGTCATTTTCATCCAAATAATTGTCTCTATGATGTCATTTTCCGTGTCTGTGGCTTTGCCTGTTGAAGATCCATTCGTTTGGTTTGTTGTGTTTTGGAACTGATCATTTCTGTTTGTTTGTCATTGTGATAGGCCGTTAGGATTGTTGTGTGTTATCTGTAATACTTGAACCTTGGTTGCGATGCATAAAGTACCTTTAACACACTAGTAGAACATATATTATCACTAGAACGTATATTATCAAGGCCTTACAGTATGAAGTGAATTTTAGATTTGTTTTCGTGTGACATTTGTAGTCACAAAGTATTTGACAGTTAGGATTTGGCGTACACGTTGCTTATTCCAAAAATTAGGTTCCACATTTACTAATACGATGCATTTGATTAGAGCAAAAATCTTGGGAAAAACAAATGTGACAATACATCAACCAACCCCAACCCGTAACTGAAAAACAGCTGATGACAGTCAACTTGAATCTGTAAGTTAAGTAACTACTGTAGACATTGACATTGTGCATGGTCAGCATGGTTAGCATGGTCATGTAACCGCTTTCTCAATCAATAAACCCTAAAACTGCTATTCCTGTCTGTGTATTTCTTTTAAAAAAACACTTAAGGTTGATTACATTTGCGGGTGTGTGATGAAGAAAGGAGTTGTCATAGTCACAGACTTAATAAGATCGTAAACACTCTGCACATATATACATGATTGCAATTCCCTGGCCCTATTTGCATCCGTCTATAGGCGTGAAGTATTAGCAGGTTAATTTTATTGACTGTTGAATGCCCAGATGACCTCACAGCTGCCTCTGTATATTCTGACTTAGCGGTAATGAAACACTATGTGGCAATACTTTGGTAGTAGTTCGTGTCTGTGTGTATGTGTAGTGTATATGGTGTACAATGTATATGGAGGATAGTTATTGAAGGAATAACCTCATTTGTCTGCTTTTAATGCTTAAACAGTGGAATGTCCACAGCTGTGGCAGTTTTAAGTTTAGTCTGATGTTATTAATGTCTTAAAATGTCCTAATATCTTTATTAAGTTTTATTTTAAATTCTAGTAAACAGCCCAACATTCCCAAAGATACCAAACATATCACAATGAATTCTGGGGAAATCTGTATACGGTAAAATGATAAAAAATACAAAAGTGTGATTATCTTTATGTCTTTATTATTGATGGGTTGATAACAAAAAAATATAAATGATCATATCATTTTTTTTCAAAATTATTTTAATGCATCCAAAATCCCAACATAACTCTGAACTGTTTGCCTTGAAGCGCTTGAAGTCCTGTGCCTGTGTTCCGGCTTCAACGTAGACCTGTAGTTCATCCTTTAGCACACAAGATGGCGCTGGTTAGTCTGCCCACAGCTGTGTTGTGTTTGGCCGACTGAGTGGGCGGTTCCTATCACAGTGATATCACGAAGAAGAACAGCAACGCTGTGTTGCACATTGTTTGCTTTGGCCTCAACTACGGCTTGTAGTTGGTAAGTTATGCAATCTCGATTAATGATATTAAAAAATGTATTGCGTGAGTTCTTCGATGTAACTTGTGATTGAATATGAACATTTACTGTGTTGACCGTCAGCCAGAAACCCGAGAACGAGACGAATCGACTGCCCTTTAATGGCGCAGTAAGCTAAGCTAGACTTGCTAGCTAATTCAATCTCGGCTGCTGCGGTTCCTTTCTAGATTAAATCACTGTTTAATGTTTTTATCCGACGCATTAAAAATGCTACAACACCCACGGCCACACTAAGCGGCCTTTTTGTGCGCAGCATTTGAAGAAGGGCTTAATAATTATTTCATTAAGTAGCGCAAACAGCTAGTCATAGAATACCAAAATGGACGCCTGCGCTCGGGGATCAGCTTTGAAGCCGTTCCAGCGTCCACTCGGAGTAGACGCCGAACACCAACCATGTCATCGCCATGTGTCGTCGTTCTGTGGTATTGATTGTACCTGACGTAATTGTATCACGAGGTAAATACTTATTTCATGGACCGTCAGCGACGGACCTTCACTTCTGCGTATGAACTTCGTCTGAAAGGTAACCTAGCTTTAGCTGTTGACCAGACGGACACGGACTTTTATCTCCATAACATCGACTCTGACTCTTCCAAAGTTGTCGTGGAAATGAAATTAATGCCACGTTCTTTGCACGGTGGATTTTGGACGAACCCATGTTGTAAAACATTATTTATCAGTTGTCTTGTCGCGTCAGCTGTCAGCGGCCATAAATACCGATGTAGCGAACGCTCTCTGTTTTTATACTTTCCATGTTCTGGGGTTGTCATAATGTAACAATTGAGGTGTAAGAATTTTAAAACGTTGACCCAAAGGCGTTTTAACAGACTAATGCATAGACTCTATCTTAGTTATTTTAAACCAGTTTGGTAGAAATATAGTTACTTTTGGCAATTTTAATGAATTAAGTCTTCGATTCTTCCATGAGCAGATGGGACAGTTAATTGTTACTATTTCACTAACCGTTTGCAACTTATTTTATTCGTGTTGGACACTACAGCACCATAGAGGCCACTTAAAACCCCTAAGAGGTTACGACCTCACATTGATGACATCAGGACAACAGACCAAGCTTCAGATCCTCCCAGTCAACAAGCTGACCCTTGATTACTTTATGACCCGTCTTAGTTTCTTTTATTTAGTGTTGACATTTTATTGATTCACTTTAAATCAAATTCCTGGTGCCACCCTTAGATGTTTTTATTTCTGTTGCTTCCTGTATAAGTGTGTGGGTTACAGTCAAGTTATGGCTTGAAGTGTCGCATTACGTCTGCTTTGCATGATCAAACACATTTCTTCCCTTTTTGTCAATAGATTACTCAGAAACTGCCAAAGATGGTCCGACCTCACTTTGGGCCGCCACGCGGAAAGCCCAGGTAATCTATACATTGAGTAGACATCTATCAGCTATCTTTTATCTATTATCTGATCATTACAATATGTATTGATGCTATTTTTTCTAATTTTTGCATCTTAAATCAAGTGAATCTCTTAGAAATGCAACCTAACTGCCAAAATATATAATAATATGCAACATGTTTAGAATTAAAACTAGATTGTTAATCTATGTGATGATTTCAACAGGTTGTTGCAAGAATTACATTTTGTAATGTTAAGTCTTCCTCCCCCCCATACTGGCCCATGTGGTATAAACCAACTTTTTTTTCTCCTCGTTTCCTAACAGACCCTACACAGATGGCCGTAACACTGGACCGTATGAACGGAATTACCCCCCAAACTCTAAAGGCCGGAGAGATGATCAAAACTATCCAGGAAAGGCCCCTTTCAACTGGAGAGAATCCAGAGGTAGAGGACGACCCCCTATCACCAAAAGAGTCCCGCTAATGGGAGAGCGGAGAGAGCCACCTTTCAATCACTGGAGGTCCCAGAATCAGGATTCCTATCAATCATACCCTCCCCAAATGGAATCACACCATAACCAGAGGAGGCCCTCTCCATCTAGGCCAAATCGCCCCCCCCACGGCCAGCATCATTCATCCTCACGCAATCCTGGACGCGGTTCCCCGGGTCAAAGGGGACCACCTTTTCACGGCCATCCCTCAAATAACAGGTCATCGCCCCCGAGACATTTTCGCAATCACCCCGCCGATCGGAGGCCAGGCCCTTCACCACCCTACCAGGGGTCTTTCAGGGGATCCAAAAGGCAGCCAAGTTTCCCCCACCAAGAGCACAAGAGTCGAGACCCCCGTGGGAATTACAGCCCCAGGGAAAGGCCGTACGAACACTCAGGCCACGGCATGAAGCGCTGGAATGATGCTGGCTTGTTCTCTAATCAGCACAATGGAGAGCACGGCTCCTCTGGGTCACAGAGGAACCCCAGAGAGATGCATGGGAGAGGCTCAATTCCAGAGAGGTACAGGAGTGAAACCGCAATCAAAGCTGGGTAAAAGTATTAAGGCTGAAGCTGGTCCAAACCTCCAGTCACTGGGCTTGTATTAAATACCTTTGCCCCGCCCCAACTATGTTATTAGAGAGTATTGATTGGGGTGTGCCGTAAATGTGGTTCCACCTGCCCTTCAGGTGAAAATAACATCTGTAAATGCTCATTGAAGGTGAAAGTGTTGTTTCATGCTATCTTGGCATTTTGAAGGGGCAGCATTATGATAACGTAACATTCCGCTTCCCTCTTAACGTGGCAGTGGATCCTTGATCCTTGTAATCATTTCTCTATTGTTTGATGGATATGCAGGTGGTCATCCGATCAAGACTCCAGGCGGCCGCGTGGCGATGTTGAGAGGCAGGGCAGCAGATCCCACAGTAGAGAGAGGGCACAAGATGTCCGCTCTCACCTGCCGCCTTTTAGATCTCCCTCCTGGAAAGGAGGCCCGTCACCATCTTCATCCTTCCACAAGGGCCCCCCGGAGATGCAAGTGGGAGGTCCCCGCAAGAGGAGGATATCGGACCTCAACCTGTCTCACACAGACCCCGCATTGGAGCACGGCAGTCCGAAACTCCCCAGGAGAGAGAGACCACAGCTCCTCAGTGTTCCCCGGCCGTTTGGTGGGAAGCCCATGTCTCTTAGGGACAAAAGTCGCATACTGAAGAGCAGGCAAATGAGAGCGGAGTCTCTGATGAGGCTCCGAGTACCCCCACCTATGAAACCCACACTGGGTGACCCTGCGTCACGAGGAAATCTCAGCTCTCTTCTTGCCCTCAGGAAGAAGCGCTTCCAGCTCAATGCGCCGCCCCTGAAAAAGTTGGAAACACGGATGTCACCTCTCAGATTAAATACCAATGCGAGCAAGTCATCAAGAGACTCTGACACAGGAAAAGAACAGGTGGAGTCCCGCCGATCCTTGAGCAAACACAGGTACGGTATTTTCCTTCTAGCACTGTGCGCAGGGGCTTGATGATGATTAGAAGGTCAAGAATCAGTGTCTCTGTATGAAGTGGGTACCAGCTGTGGAAACTGGAGATGTCGTGATGAGCTAAATGTGCAACATTGATTCAGTTGATGATGAAAAGCTACAGAAATGTTCAAATGCCTCCCTGTCTTCTGCGTGCTGCCTATGTTTCAAAATGCCTTCCTAACGAGCGGCCCGAAGAAAACCAAAAGGTTGGCCCTCAACTTATTCGCCACGGTATAAAGCCGCTGTATTTTAATTACCTGATAAACCATCAAACGGGTCTGGGTTGCTGAAGAATTCTCAGCTTTCTTGAGTTCTGTGCGGTAGAGATGTCATCTGGAAGATGTCGTTAAGATGCCCTAACAAACCCAACTGAAGCTGAACAACAACAACAACAACAACAGGGAGTCAAATAATACACGAGCACAGTGATGAACATGACGAGAACGGCTCTTAAAACCACGATGCCCCCTTAAAAATCAATGGAAATGTATATAAAAGTACATGGAGCTTGGGATATGCAATGCATCAGGATCAACGCTGGACATGGGCAGTGGACTAGTTGGGAAGATGGGAATCAATGAAGAGGAGTTTTGTCGCTAGACATCATTACTTGTACCCAAATTGGAGTGATCTGTTGCACCTGCCTTACTTTGATGTGATTTTCTTGAGCCAACTGGTTACTGCACTCCTGCAAAGATTTGTGTCCGCTGGCCCATAGTTTAAACTCTTCACCCATTATGAAACATCATTATCATAGTTCTAAATGATTACAAATGTAACTAAAACCCAAGACAAAGAGAAGAATTTCCATTTAAAAAATAGTTTTGATCATGTCAGTCACCGCATGCAGGAGTCCTTGGTCCGTCAGATCTTTGCCTTCACGTGTGCCCTCACGATATTCTTGCTTTGTGCTGAATTACATCGAGTGCAGTCAGAATGATGAAAGATATGCCAAAAGGAGCAGCACGTTGGAATTCATCCTTCTCTGTCTGAGGCGGGGAACATCTACGATGCTGCCTCACTCCAAACGGCAAGAAGCCAAAATACTGGCTGGTGTTTTAGCCTCGTCAAAGCTGGAGAGTGTTTTCTGCCGACTGACCTCCCATCGTAGTCACTAATGCCCCCAGAGACACGAAGCTTGATGCAACATTTAAAAACACTTTGAACGTTTAACGGAAGCTGAGAGTACGAAGAAGAAGATCCTTTACAGGGAGAAACTTAAAAAAAATGTGTGATGATAATGGTAATGCAATAAGACGGACTTAAGAAAACAAATGGCTAGTATCCCAACCTGATTCTACGTGGAGACGGAAGGAAGATCGGCTTGGTTTTTGCAGCGTTTTGCACCATTAATATCACCGCCCATGTATTGGGCTTCACCTCCAGGCCAACGTGATTGTGATTGATTTGATCTAAACCTAAGTCATAATTCAAAACGTGCCTCAGAGAAAGCTTAATCCCTTTTCATCAACAAGGCCGTCGCTCGCGCCTCCCGGCACCCAAAGGAATCTTACTAAGTAAAAACAAGGTTTTCTGTTACCACCATCAGACGTTTTTCCCATTGTGACGGAGGAAGGCAATACTCAGCTGCTGTTACAGTTTGTCACTAACGACGACAACACGAAGAGGCAAAGAGTGCTGTGCTGCCAATATTGATAAAAAATGATTACCTCTTCACTAACTTCAGGCCATCGTCTCTATTAAACCCCAATCAATCACCAAAGCCCGGGTTAAGTCGATGGAGCATAGTGGATAAACCCAGCTAGAACCCTGAGGTGGGAACAACATAAAAACCCGCGTCTGTTGCCATGAAACCTGGCCTTCTCCAAGGCAGACAAATAATGGCTCCCAGCAATGATGAAGACGAACACGTTGGATATTGGAACAATGGGGAAAAAAACCACGGGAACAATTGAAAATGTCTTCCAAAAACACCTTCTGAGGATGAGTCTGAAACCGATCACTACTCCGCCTGCCTTTGCCTCTGAGAGAACATGATAGAAGATGTCATGGCGAGCTCTAGACAGCTATCTTAAAGTCGTCTCCCAAGATTTGCCCAAACTAACAATCACTGAGTAAATGAGGAGAGCTCAGAATGATTCAGGGTACAAAGATAACAGTAAAGACGCATGGAGATTCCATGATTTTTGTAAGTACCCATGTATGATCCATGGCTTTCTGATGTTGTTATTCTTGCAAAACAGTGCTCTTGAAATGATGATGATGATGATGCTTAATTTTATTTAATATCGCTCTCTTTGCCATTTGATGTCCTTAATCAGTGATGACTTGAAAGTGAAGACGTTACCTATAACCAGGATATCTGTAAAACATTCAACATGTCATCAACTGAGGATAGTGACGATTTAAAAGACGGCTCCACTGATCTCTCCTCAGATCTTCGCCCATCGAAAAACTGAGCGACCTTGTCGTCGTTTCTCACTGGCAAGCCGGGCCGAGCTCAACCAAGAACAGCTCCTCCCCGAAGGATCACAGTCCAAAGTCAAAGGCCGGTAAGGACGTCATTTTTGTCTTATTTTTATGTGTACATACAACAGTTCACAGGATATATAATCTGAACCGCACCGATTAACAACATTGAATCTTTCAGTGGCACGCGTGGGGTTAACCTCTCCCTTATTTCAGGTCGAAGTTCAGATATGGGTACCTCTACAAACAACCGACTGTCCAGAATGAACGACTCCAGGCCGCCGTTTGACGACCGCAGAAGGAACTACCTAGACAAGAGGTCATTTAGGTACACGGCTAAAAACTACGAGTAAGAATCCTTTTCATTCATCTCTGAACATTCGGAAATCAATCGTATGGTCAAAATATATCTCAACAAGTAGTAATAATCCTGTGACTTCACTTAAACTGCTATTTATGGCTTTGAGTTAAATTCTTTCCTATTGTGTCGGACTCTATAATATACAAAGTAATGTTGTCAGAGTTGCTGCCATTAATTAATCTGTTGTAATTTGTGGACCTTAGCTGGGTTGGACTGCATTTGATTGAAAGGTGTCCCCTCTCTGATGTTCCCCAGGCCTTTTAATATGATGCAGGACAACTACAGACCTGGGAGGCCCTTCAGGAAACCACCACCACTGCCAGCACAGGTAAGAGGCATTGGACTGTTCCGAAATGGTCTTCGTGTGTAATAATTCACAAAATTATCACACACACACTGTTTGAAATCTGAATATTCATATCAAAGTTCTGTGGCATGTTAAGGACGTTTTTGTGTATGTGTAGAGATTAAAATACAGCTTGTCGGGGATGGAGTACATTTAATATGTGATTGTATAGAATACTCATGTTGGACTAAACACACCTGATCGCTGTCCTGTGTGTCATAATTGTACATTACACTTGGGCTGACATTTATTTAGCCTTTTCTCTTCTGGTTCACAGAGACCAAAGTTCACTGGTGGTCCAAGAAGAATGGCACCAGAAATGTCTGGGAATGTTAGGAAACCACTCATGGTACTTGTACTCTTTGAAACCCTCTTTGTTTGAACCTTTTGCCAGTTCCTTTTTTCCCCCATAAACTGATATCTGGACGTCTGCTGTTTTGATTAGGAGACGTTAGTGCCTCGTCCCTTCCCGAACCAGAGGCCGGTGTTCAGAAAGAGCCACAACATCATGTCCAAATACCGCAACATGCGCGTGATCCGACAGCGCGTACCGTACAACCGAGGGCCCAACCAACAGCGCTGGTGAAAGCTCCGGTAAGTTGGCACGTGGCCCCAAAGTAGTCCACGTCACCCAGACAGTAACTGGACGTCTGATCCAGTCGACACGGGGCAGCTTAAATCCTGAATTCGCTAAGATTTTGGAGCAGTTTTGTCTTGTCAGAAAGTCCTCTTGCACCATAAACAGGGCGAATTACAACAAATTGATGAAAATGAATTTTTGTCTCGGTCCCAACAGATGCCCCGTCCTACAGATGTGATACTGGAGACCTCCGACCTTCCGCCAATCTCTTGACGTCGGTCGGACTGTACAAAGTCTTTTCACACTACAAACCCTAACCTGACCACATTTAGTGGAAGTGTGTAGTTGATAGCAGTTGTGATCTTTGA
>OMNV01029304.1:0-12477 GCA_900303265.1 Brotula barbata
GGGTCAGGTGAAGGGGGGGGGAGGGGGTGATTAATTAAAAGCATGTGCTCCCTGGAAGTGCTTCTCTCCGATGCAATAAAACAAGTTTATAGGCCTCCGCTGCCCACATTCTTTTCCTCCACTTTTCATCTGTATGACAAAATGCCCTCTCCCTGTTCAGGGCATAAGTCTCCGCCGCTGACAGCTCCAGGATTACGACCATGGGGGTGAGCTGAGACGGAATGGGGGGAGGTAACAACCCAGCTCCTGAAAGTCATCATGGCAGTCATAGATTACAGTATCCTCGCCCTCACTCTTCTTGGCAGCGCGACAGCGTGCATGCTGATAAGGCGGGAGGGATGAGAGGGAGAGGGCGGCGGGACGGGATTGTAGGGCCAGGATCCCGGGCTAGAAAAGACATCTGATCCCACAGCCTGCAGAGCGGCCCGGGCGCCGCTCACACTCACGCTCACACTCAATAGGGGGAGACAGGAAGGAGCTGGAGCGACGTGACCGGAGCCTTCAGGTGTCACAAACAGCGCGTCCTGGCAACGGTCACGGCGTTCACACCGGGCTCCTCTCCTGGAACTGTTTTACAACCGGAGCTCGTGTCACGTCTGGAATCGGGAGTACTATGAGGAGTACTCGAACTCATATCGTATATCACGCTCAGAGTACATCTCAGTTCACTCTGAAGGTGTGTGTGTTGTCTTTGTAAACAATAGCTCGTCCAAGTGTCTGTGCATTAAACAAAAAATATGAATAAATACATTGGCGGGCAGATGGTCCATTCAGTATTAAACTGACATTTTAAAAAATGAAAAATTCATTTGAAAAAAGGTCAAATATTGTGCATCGACCTCATGTTCCAATGATGGTGCTTATTTTTGATACTGATACTGATATTGATAGAGATAAAGTGTGTTCAATATAAAGCCTGGTCACCCCGTTCAGGCCTCTGGGTTCAATAAGAAAACAAAGAATTTCTGAGATGCTCTAACTTTATCAACTTTTCACAAAGATAGATGTTTACGTGGGGAAATTAATACATCGGCCATTTCAAGTATTTACATTATTAGTAGTAGTAGTAGTAGTAGTAGTAGTAGTATTAGTTTAGTATAAGTACAAGTATTAGTATTACTATAAGTCTAAGTCTAAGTATAAGTATTAGCATCAGTATTAGTATTAGTATAAGTATAAGTATAAGTATAAGTAAAAGTGTAAGTATTAGTATTAGTATTAGCATTAGCGTTATTGTTAGTGTTGGTATAAATATAAGTATTAGTATTAGCATGAGTATTAGTATAAGTATAAGTGTAAGTATTAGTGTTGGTGTTAGTGTTAGTATTAGTATTAGTATTAGCATTAGCATTAGTATAAATATAAGTATTAGTATTAGTATAAGTATAAGTGTAAGTATTAGTATTAGCATTAGTATTAGTATATGTATTAGTATTAGCATTAATATTAGTATATGTTTTAGTATTAGTATTAGCATTAGTATTAGTATATGTATTAGTATTAGCATTAGTATTAGTATATGTATTAGTATTAGCATTAGAATTAGCACTAGTATTAGTATATGTATTAGTATTAGTATATGTATTAGTATTAGCATTAGCATTAGTGTTAGTGCTGGTATTGTTGTTGTTGTACTGTTTTTCTTATTGTTCCTTCTTTTTTTTTTCCACTTCTATCTGATAAGAATAGATTGAATCCATTAGTACTGGTCTCCTTCCAATGTGTGTTTAACAGCCACAGTATGATGAGGTTTATTTCGGTCCCACTGACACTCAGGTGGAATCCATTCCTTGATTTTTGTGTTTTTTTCCGGTGACTTTCGGTTCATGAGACCTCCGATTGTCCTGGCAAAGTGCCAAAATAAAAGCTGCGCGTCGGTGACACGTCTCACGCGAACGTTCGCCGGGTTCAGCATTGAGGAAAACACTGACACTTTGCGTCAGGTTGACAGGCAAATATCCAAATGATGCGACGTGTGACGTGCCACGGAATACGGATGTTCCTCCGCCGCCCTCTCTCCATCTGTCTGTTCTGGCTCTCTGTCCCTCCTCTGGTCGTGTTCGTCTGCCTGTTCGTGTCACCTTCCTGTCAGTCCTTCACCGTGTCTCTCTCTCAGCGTCTCTCTTTCAGCATGCTGTTTGGAACAAATCTCTTTCCTGCTATCTCTCTCTCTCCCTCTCTCTCTCTCTCGCGCGCCCCTTCATTTAGCCTGCCTCTGTTTGTCCCAAACCCAGCTGGATTAACATACATTACACATTTCTCAGTGACTGGGTAATAAAAGCCTGCATTCAGCTTCTTTCTCACAGTTCCCCAAGGTCAGCACAGACCTGAATAGCCCACCTTAATTCATTTTGGGGGTGTGCCAGCACTTTGGCATGTTGTCTATTTTGCATTGCCTAGCGGCCCAGGTGTTGCTTTTAGATTACACCGTGTGCTCCTACGGCAGAGAGAAGGCCTGTAATCAGGTTATTGGAATAAAGAGACACGGCTCCTCAACCTCTTCATAAAATTATAGTGCTTGTCACCACTCAGGACCATTTATCCCCGAGGCTTTCTGATGAGCGCATACGGCGGGGTACGGCAGAGTGAGGAGGAGGAGCGCAGATGTAGCCGGACGTGGGCGGGGGTCGGAAATTACGGGACGGCGAGCTACGAGGAAGGCGAGGGGAGCCGTAGAAATGATATGCAGAGACGTGCCATCACCCAGACCCCGCTGCCACAGACATTTGGCAGAGAAAGCACAGCATCTGCCATTATCTCCAAATATAGTTAGGATTCCCACACTGCATTTTCACTGATCCGTCTGTCTGGGTTATGTGATCAGCACAATAACACACACACACACACACACACACACACACACTCACATCCAGCCAGGGCCTGCCTATTAGAGAAATTACTCCAACTGGAGCAGTGCCATTTCACGTCATGACCTCGCCACCCACAGTCTAAAAATAATTAATAGATTTTGTAGGAAGTTGAGGCACACATCATTAACTTTCATCGTGGTATTTATGTGGGTGAAAACTAAACAATCAATGCGAAATGCCTCATAAAGTCAGACCTTAGGACAATAGAACGTGGAAAAGCACCAGTCTCTCTCTGCCCTGCATGGGAACGTTTGGCATTCAAACCATCCATTCCGGCCCTCAACCTGGACTTGTGGTCCCCAAAACGCACCAATCAGACTTTGGATGATTGGGAGAAAAAAAAGCACATATACTGTATATATAGACGGAGAAACAGGAAGTGGAACGTGTCAGTCAGCCAGGTGATTCTTTAAAAGTTTGACGACATATTTGACCCCTGCAGGTTAAAAAAATATAGATATAGACATAATAATTCTCTGAGCTTATAAGATTTGAGAGAAAAAAAACTGGGAAAATTGTGTCATTCACACACATACGCACACTCACACACACTTTAAAAATGTTTTTTAATGATCCGTGTGAACATGTTGTTGCTGTATGCGTATGCTTTCAGTGGTGAGTGTGTGTCTGTGTGTGTGTGTGTGTGTATTTTTCCAAATTTTTTTTCTTTTTTGATCTATCCTAATTTTTTCTCGCATACTCTTCTTGCAAGTTTTATTTCCTCGCAATTTTACATCTTAATGATCTGAGCCTTTCTGTGTTTTTTGTAACTTTTTTATCCTAGAGAACATCTGGGGGTTTTTTTCTCCCAAACGGAGGCCCTAAAACGCCGTCGTAGCTTCACGGATGACGCGTGTCGCCTTCCAAACTGCTCTTTTCCACTGCAGTGTTTCATCTCTTTGTGTATTCAAGGAGAGAAAACAACTGATGACCAGACGTTACTGGATGAGGGATTTAAGATGAAGAAGACAAATCAGCTTACTCACAACAACATTAAAGCTCCACTGAACACAGAGAAGCGTCCGTCAGCAGGAAAGAAGCTCCTCTGACTCGGTCGGCCATAGATCAGCTCATTAGCTAAATGGCACCGGAGGATTTACAGTGAGGTCACAGAGGTCATCGCAAAGCTTTGACCTTGGTTAAGGTTGCAACTTTTTGTCTAAAAATTCTCTGTTCCCGCCTGATGGGGAGCGTGGAGCTTTACTGAGCGCTTCCAAACAAACAATCAGACACGGCAACAGAGCCGTCGGACGGATTCCAGAGAGGAGGATTAGTGATTTTATTTAATCTACTGCATCACAATTTAGGAAAGTCTTGTTATTTCCAAGAAGGAGGCTCCAATTTTAGATATCAGCATTACTCAATGTCTCTGTTTATTGCTATGGCAACTGCTACCCTGAAAGTGCTATAACTGATCAAGTTGATGTAAATTCTGGCCATCCACCAAGTCCGGCTGTGTTTTTAGCCGGACAAACTCCTCGCTGCTGCTCGTTCCTTCCCCCTCTATATTCTTTGTATCCATTTGTATTTTTATAACAAGTGAGTGCCTCCAGTACGAAGACTGGGATTACCTGTTTAAACTGAAATGTAGAGCTCCAGATCGAATCAATACCAACCGATTGGTGAGCACTTTAACATGTTTTTAACGTGCAGGAAATCCATTTTATTGCCCTAATTACAGCAACACTGTGTGGTGTGCGGCACTGTGGTGTCCTCATTTGTTTACATTTAGTCTGCGTTTCTCTGTTGTTTAAGTCCTAAACACGCTTTTTTTCACGGATCTGCGATGTCTCACACAGGCTCCGCTGCAGTCCAACCAGTTTGCACCCACCTGTTTGCCTGATTCGTCTCCTGAGCCGTTGAGTTTGAACGATGATTGGATGCTACGCTCAGAAATTATCAATCGTGCTGCACATAAATTATACACAAACACGTCCAGTCTGAGAGCAGCATCAGCACCAGTCCTGACCCAGTCCTGCCTCTCCCTAAGTGGACTCAGGGTTCGGCTTACGAACGGTGAAACGGTGAAGGAGCATCGCTCATAAGGCGCTGGGTAATTTCCTGATACAGTGTGCCTAAAACAGCTCCATATGTTCACACATGACGTTTGGTGAGACACACTCGAGGCAAAGATGCAATAAAAACAAATCCTGTAATGAGAGGTTAAAATGAGAGTTAGCTGTTGATTTCCATCGGGATGAGTGATAATTGCAGACCTCAATCATTATAAGCTGTTTCATAGCACGCTAATGTAAGAAGGGTGTCTTTTTTAATCATAGATGTAACATTCATAGTCATATCAACAGAAAACATAAGGAATTTTGTTTTTGGAATCACATGTAAAAGGCATTTTGCGTCATCGACTTCAATCTTCAATAATTACGTCCCTGTCAGCAGCCTATTAGCGGCTAAACAAAATGTAAGCCTTAAGGTATTGACACATGTAACCAAGCAATGAGCTATTGTGTGTGTGTGTGTGTGTGTGTGTGTGTGTGTTGGGGGTTCTGACATTACAAGCAGAGACACATATTACTCATTTCCCCATGTTTGGGTTGGTGTTTGAATGTGGACGTCATGGTGATGAAGCGGCAACGTGTGCAGGTTCAAGCTCCACTGACCCACAATGACCGGACCCGACTAACTGGGAAATCCTTTTATGGCCCATTTTGTGAAGGTCATGTGTGAAAATGATAAGCCATGCAAAATATGGAATTTTGGACAAAAGTCACAGAATCCTTTGTCCTCCCTGCAAAAAGGATTTTCTTCTCTTCCAGTCTCCAGACCTCCTCTCTTTTCAAAGTCAAACGAGGCGTTCATCCATTCACCCCCAGGTCTTTGTACCCATAAACTGTCAACTGTGAACCTTAAAAATGAATCCATGCTGTTCAGATGGTACTGAATATCTTGAGGAGCTGGTACGGGATTATTGATCATACTATCAGTCTTAAAAATCTGTAAGTGCTGTAGGAACAATAAAGAGTGAAAGCTCAAAGTCTGATCCATTCATGATGAACTGTCACATACTGTAAGTTAACACTGAAATCCAACTGCGCCGCTCCTGTAAAATTAAATTTAAACTCCTTGATCCATAAACCATTTATTCTACCAGTTACAATCTAGTGAAGATTATTGAGACACTTAACCTCTGAAACAAGAGGTAAACTCTGAGATATTAATTGGTGATGGAGCTCACTTCAAGATGATCAAGGACTTTAGATCACTTTGAATGGTTTTGTCACATTAGTAACCCATTAAGAATTGACTATGCTACCTAGAAAAAACATTAACAATATCTGATATCCAAGATATTAACCCTTTGTGATGTAACTACACTCTACAGTAGCAAAAGACAAAGATGTCAAGTACCATGAAGAAACACTAATGTGCCTTTTAAATATAACTTTAACACGGAGCCTTAACCCAGGAGCACATGTACTGTACTTCCTGTTACGGTATATAATATCTATATAGTATTTTTCAAACTTGGGCATTTTTAATTTCCATTAAATTGTCCTTATTTTAGATGTATATTTCAGGTTATTTTATACAAGCTTGCATCCATCCATCATCCATCCATCCATCATTTATCCATTCATTCCTCCATCCATCATCCATCACCATCCATCCCTCCCTCCCTCCCTCTATCTATCTTTCATCCATCCATCATCATCCATCCATCCATCCATCATCCATCATCCATCCATCCACCCATCCATCCATCATCCATCATCAATCATCCATCATCAATCATCCATCATCCATCATCCATCATGATCATCATCCATCCTTCCATAATCCATCCATCATCCATCCATCACCCATCATCCATCATTCATCCATCCATCATCCATCATCCATCCATCCCTCCATCATCCATCATCCATCATCCATCATCCATCCATCATCCATCCATCATCCATCCATCCATCATCCATCCATCACCATCATCCATCCATCATCCATCCATCACCCATCATCCATCCATCATCCATCATCCATCCGTCATCCATCCACTGTGTATAGAGGCTGTGCAGGCAGCGTGTTAATCCCAGATGTCCTCTCTGGTCACATTGTTCAGCTCTTCCTGGGAGATACCAAGACATTCCCAAACTGGGGATTAGACATAATAATCTTGGAGTATTTGTATCTGTATCTGTGGTCTCCTCACAGTTGGATGGGCCTGGAGAGCTGCTGAGGAGGCACCCTGCAGGTTTCCTGCAACAGAAAGGGAATAGAAAAATGAATGGAAATTAAAAACAGTGATGCTCCCAGTGATGCACCGCATCCTCAAAATAAAACATATACATAAATATAAACTAAGAATAATTTTGTAACCCATTTCTGTATGATTAATTTGTTCTTGAAAACCAAACCAGTTTTCACAGTCAATGTAATGACTACTTAGTCCTTACATTGCGTGAGTAATAATAGAGGCAGTGTTCTTATCACAGCTCAGCGCTGGCACAGCCTCTGACGTATAATCATTCAGTTATTTATTTATGGCTGTCTGTCACCTACAGTTGAACCCGGTGTGTAATGGCCTCTCACTCATTCAGCCTGAGGGGATCCGTCTGTCGTTGTCTGTATCAGCCGTCCGCCGTTGACTGTCTGGCGTTGACGTGCCGTTGAGCTTTCATTTCCTTCTGAGACGCAGCAGCTCGCCGCTGTCTGCTAAATGCGGCTTAGTCTATATGAGGTCATTTTCAGGTGAGCCACGAGATCCGTCGGCCCGCTGGGAGTGCATTCCGGGATTTCCGCTAACCCCGCCGTACCAGAATGAATATTGCTCTCCGGGGAGGAGCCATCGCGGGCCGGAAACAGAGACAGGAGACCCTGACCCGAGGGTTAAAGACGCAGATCGAAGTAAACGAAGGTTAGCATTACAGAGGAGAAAGGCAAGAGTATTTAATTAAAAATGGTTTTGCTGAGAAGGTATTTATCAAATCTTGCAGCAGGTGTTTATGAGACATGAAACAGATTCAGTTCAAAGTTGAAAACCAGAGCTGTGGAATGCCAATTACACACCTGGAGAATTCTCCACCACACAGCAATCAGTAAACACCATTAAAAAACATTGATTTAATATGAGGTGCTGTCCCATGAATCCCAATGTTTACAGCCTCACTGCAGTGCTCTGTCGGCGCTTTCCATTGTTCACGTCTTTCATCGTCTGATCTGTTCCGTCATGCTTCCAGCCTTTACGTGGACCACGATATGTATGATGTGCATTTACAGATAAATGACACAAATCTGACGCAGCGAGAGAAGACGGTTTGGAGTCCCCAACAAGGAACTGTGGTCGACTCAAATCAAGATTCCAATAAAGTTGTGCTCTTTCCCTCGAGGAAAATAAATTACCTCCAGCGACCAGAGGCCTCTGTCATGGTGACACCTGTATCATCCAATTTGAGTCGGGGTTTATCCACTTAATCTTAGCTGTGTTACCAACATCTGTCATTTCAGCGTCTCAGTGCCACCTCACCTTCTTCTCCCTGCGTTCACACCACACCACCACCTCACCTGATTCCCACTTGACCCTGTGCCTCCCGTGTGTAGGTTTGTTTCCTCCTGGGAGAAGGTCCCAGGCTGGCCCTGGTCCTCTCTGTGTGTAGTTTGCATGTGCTCTGCATCTCTGTGTGTGATTCCTTCCACATCCAAAGGCATGCAGCTCAGGTGGACTGGAAGATCTAAATGGCCCATAGGTGTGAATAGGAGAGTGGCTGAGTTGTCTGTCTCTATCAGCCCTGTGATGGACTGGTGACCTGTACAGGACGAACCCTGACTTTAGACCAGTGACTACTAGGATAGACTCCACCCCACCACAACCCTGACATGGATAAGAGCTGAAGATGATGGAGGGATGATGGATGATGAATGGATGATGAATGGATGATGGAGTAATGATGGATGATGAATGGATGATGAATGGATGATGGATGGATGATGGATGGATAAGGGGTGGATGATGAATGGATGATGGATGATGAATGGATGATGGATTGATGATGGATGGATGATGGATGGATGATGGATGGATAATGGGTGGATGATGGATGGATGATGGGTGGATGATGAGTGGATGATGATGGATGATGGGTGGATTATAGATGGATGATGGATGGATTATAGATGGATGATGGATAGATGATGGATGAATGATGGATGGTGAATGGATGATGGATTGATGATGGATGGATGATGGTAGGATGGATGATGGATGGATGATGGATGGATGATGGGTGGATGATGGGTGGATGATGGATGGATTATAGATGGATGATGGATAAATGATGGATGATGGATTGATGATGGATGGATGATGGATGATGGATGGACTATAGACGGATGATGGATGGATGGACGGATGATGGATGGATGGATGATGGATGGATGGGGATCATATTTCCAAGGTCTTTTTTTTAACCCAGAATGACAAAGAAAACAGCCTTTTCCAGTGATTAACCCTTCATTCTAACTGATAGACAGTGAGAGGGCTGAAGATACCATCATCATAGCTCAGTACTGCAGACTGTCCCAATGCCATAATGTCATAGGAGAAAGCAATCAGGACATAGAACATTACAGATCAGAGAAGATATTTAAAGCAGTCACTGCTTAGCAAACACTGAACGACTGCTTTCCAGAGGAATATTACATTCATGTTATCTTCTTTGTAAAACTGGAAGGCCAGTGGGAGATTGTGAACATTTTACACAACTCTGTCTTTACCAAGTATAATTGAATTTAACAAGCCGCTAAGACACATGCAAGGCAGGAAATCAACATCAATCAAGTCTATTTACGCTGGATCCAAATGTTACTCAGAGGTTTGTAGGAAGTATAAGTACAATTTTTAAAAATCTCTCTTCTGAATCAACCCCTGCTGTGGTCAGAAGAAAATGGTTCAAACTCAGAGATTCAACTGACGTCTTTAATGAAGAAGGTCATGAAATACACGGTAATAAATAATCTAATACATCATAAATATCATAAACAGCACATAATGTATAATTTATTCAATACACAAAAAAACAGAATCAAACCCCTGGGACTGGAAGCCTGATTTATTGTTTTACTGTGCATGGCTGGGTTTTGTTGTGGTACAGACGTGTTAGAGTGCCGCATGTGGACTGATGCATTCAGAAACGTGTGTGTGTGTGTGTGTGTGTGAATAATATGTGCCTTTAATGTGTGTGTATGAAATTGCTGTTCTGGTGCAGGAGAAACGTGCGGTGGAAGCAGAGCGGCGGAGGCGAGGGCGGCACGTCAGCACGCTGGGCTTGTCCAGCCGGCGACCCCACTGATCACAAACCTCCCGGCCCTCCCGGCTCTCCCGGCCCTCCCGGCCCTCCCTCCTCACAAAACAACGGACAGCTCCTCCAAAAAGCACCGAGATGTGGGAGTGCTGGCAACACGAAGGATTACACGCTGCATTTAGGAGCAGCCGAGGATTTCAAACGCTGAGATTTGTTCAGTCTTTGTCGTGGTGTGTCTGAAAATAGATGTCATTTATCTCTACACCTCACGTTTCCATAGCGGTCGGACCAGTCACTCTCGTTTCATGAATATATTGAAAAGAGAGTGATGGGTCTGACAGGATGATGTTCAAACATACAAGGTCTTGTCCATATATACATAAGATCTGACTCCTATCCCGTATGTATATAATATTAATGGAATATTCTGAACAGTGCCTGAGGTGGAGTCATCCAACACTGTGTCTTTATGAATTATGGATGCCGAGGATGACCACCTGAAAGGAACACATTAATTAGCTGGTGCTCTAAGAGACAAGGATAGGATAAACTTTATTAAAGCCCGTCGGGGAAACCTTAGTAAATTGGTCACCCATACAACGAGCACACAGAAGACACACACACAGATTCAAGGGAGTGAACTCAAGTCCCCAGGACCCTTCCCGACTCACAGTCAGACCAAGGACTTTGGTTATGTACAGCGTGTGGGTGGATAGCATTAAAAGCTTTCATTAGCTTTAAGCACCATAATATGTATTTTACTACTTCTGCCTTTTCAAATCGGAGCCTCATCGCCTTTTACCAAATTTACAACATCGTAAGTCTTAGAACAGTGGGAGCCGGTCATTTTTATGTCCCAAAAGATTTGAATCTGAATTGATGACACTTTTTTTTTTAAACGAGCCCAAATTTGATTTACAAAAAGTGTGATGGCTAAGTAGAGACATTTAACTTTTGTTGTACTTTGACTAAGACAATAAATCCTTTTTTTTTTCTTTTTTTTTGCACCGGCAGCAATCAGATTGAAATTGACATGAATCGTTACGTAAATCGTAGATTATGCGATGTCATGCATGACGTTATGTTGGAACGTTTTCCCTCGTAAGCCGATTAAGCAACGAGCTCTTATTCTGAGTGACAGGATCCAATTAATTCTACCCGTGTATTAACTTAGGAAGGAGTTAATCGTATTAATCATATTACTGGCATCGACTGGAGTACGGTGTACATGTAAACGTACTGACGGTCTGAAATGATGTTGGCCTGTTTTAACCTCCAACACGGTGCCCGTTAAAGACATCTGATGGAGGACGGGGATAAGATGGAGTAACAAATGAGAACGAGTCCAGGTTATCCCGTCCAGATGTGGACCAGAGTCCCCCGACTGTCTAAGTGCTAAATGGACATATTATTACGGTCTGAGAATCATCTTCTCTGGCGCTGTCATTACAGAGCCCCTCACTGACTGATATCTAACCACAGGAACGCTGAGACAGGTGGAGCGCAAGGAACAACAAAGAAACAAAGAAAGCAGGCTGGAGTCCGGTTTAGAGCCTTAATCAGAGCAAGGAGAGAGAGGGGCAGAGGTGAAGGGGAACGGTGATTCTGATGAGATTCTGTGAGCACGCGTGTCCACGGGGTCCGTCTCCTCCGGCGGCGTGGAGAAAACACGACCTGCGTGCTTGAGTGTGAGGAGAAAGGATACAAAGACGGAGCGGTCTTCTTATTTTGACTTCTGCGGCTCATCCGTGTGTCTTCATTTGGACTTCCTAAATGTTAACCCCTGACCTCCAGTCTGCTGCGCGTGTGGACACGTGGAGAGAGAGAGTCGTTCCTGTAAGCGTGCCCTGACCTCAGAGAACACCTATTGTTAATGTTCGTGTAAGTGTCTTTCAGCTCTCCGGAAGCCACATCATATTTCATGTTTTTATTGAAAAGAGAGCACATTTGAGTTCATAATCGCCTCTGCATTACACCAGGGGCCCATTTTTCTCTCACTTCCCTGATTTATGTGTCACTAATCTCTGCTCCTGGGCTTGAACAGAGTGTGAATGTAGCTCGTGGCTGACCTGGATATCACACAGCCTTATAAGGCAGAAGACCCAGGCTGAGAGGAGCGGTGAAGAGGGGCTCATTCAGATGGTACACGTCTATTCTTAATACCCCCCCCACACACACACACACCTTCCGGGTCACCCCAGGTCCACCTTGGGGTTTTCATTTCTCTATTAGCTTCACCTCATTGAAACCTAGAATCACCTCTGAAAACCTCCATTTTGCTGCACAACCTCATGTTTAAATAAGGTGCAGAATATGACCACGTGTCCGTATGTTTGGGGGGGGGAGGGGTG
>OMNV01029305.1:8273-48553 GCA_900303265.1 Brotula barbata
CAGCAGAGACCACATCCGCTTCCAGCATCGAGCCGCCGTAAAACAAAATGGGCTTTAATCTGCAGCGCCGAGCTCAGAGCGAGACGCCTCTCCATTTCAATCTGAGGGGACGTTTGTTTTTATTGGACGGGGAGAACAGCGGACGCGTTGGAAAGTGTGAGAAGAATTTAGTGTCGGAAGATCACACGCTGTGCTTTTCGCTGACCTCTGATTCTGATAACAGCTCACTGTTTGATCGCTATGTTGGTGTAAAAGTTGCCCGGTTTGGATTGATGCTGCCTGGTGTGTGTAATCATATTTGCCTTTTTGTTGTCCTGTCCTCTGGATATTGACAGTGTGCATGCTGCGGAGAGGTGGCTGCACTGCCAAAACACAAACACAAAGACGACGTCCCTCTCAAAGCAAAAAGCAGCTCCCAGCACTTTGAGGTTCTCAAACTGAGCAGACAAACCTGAGGGCTTTCTGAGAAGTGCAATACAGTACAAACTTTTTATCCCTGTTTAACTGCACGACATGTTCACACTTTTTTTGAGTTCTCTGAAGAAAAACTTTATGTCTGGTGTGCTGATGTCAGCATTTATGCAGCTTTGAGATATTAGATGATAGATTAATATCATCATGTTCCAGCCTAAGAAACGACTAAAAGATTCATTAGCAGAATCTCAGACAAACTCATTTCATTTGTTTCTGTTTAGTGATGTTACAAGGACGTCTCCTGAGAGACAACAACAAAGGACAATGTCCCTGTGTCTCTTGTCTCTTGATGGAAATGCCCGTCGTCTCTTTTGTCTTTGATACGTAAATACTGCACCCCTTACAGTACGTTCAGACAGCCGTTCTAGTGTAATCACTTATCGTCCGATATTTGTTGTTGATGTCAGCTGTTTGTACACTGACTTGTTTTCAGGTAATGTCGCAGTCGCTGTGTTTACATGCTCTGTCAAACGTCAATTATGCTTTATTTAAGGCAACAAATCCCATTCTTCAAGCGCGATGTAAACACCTTAATGTGATTGAAATTGGCACAAATCAAAGCACGCTTACTCGGAGAAACAGACCCACTTTGTGCAATTGCAAACCGATTTATTCAGGCGTGTATTCCTCTGGGGTGTTTCCCCAATATACTCAGGGAGCGGTGACCTCCCATTTATTCTGTGCATGTTTACGGCTTAATCCCAATGTTTGCCTTTAATCGCAGTAGGGACAGATACTTGGAGTATTCAATGCATGTAGATGTACTGAATGTGCATATATGAGCTCCACCTGATTGGCAGCTTCACCAGATGTAGCCTCTGGGCTGGGTGAGAAGTGTGTTTCGAGCGACTTTTTCATTCTTGCTGGGAAGTCGGAGTGTAGATTGAGATGTCACGGCATAACACACTGCACAGCCGTGCATCAGTCACGCCACATAGACTAGTTACAGTAAAGGAAGTCTCTTAATAAGACGCTGCGTCTCCAGGGAGAACGCGTTCAGGCCTGTAGTGTTCTCTCAGACACCTGTGGAGAAGGATGACACGTCTGACCTCATCACCTTTACACATTATTATCTATTAGGATTACTTTGACATTTTTATAGATAGATAGATAAATAGACAGACAGACAGACAGACAGACAGATAGATAGATAGATAGATAGATAGATAGATAGATAGATAGATAGATAGATAGTATCGTAAGGATATCAACTTCCAAACGTTCAACTTCAGAGTGAAAATGGCTGAAAATCCTCCTGTGAGAGAACAATATTTTAAATCTCTTAAATTAATCCATTAGCGCTCAGAGTGCATTGAAAGCCGGCGTACTAAAATAGATTCTTTGTGCTATGTCACACTAATGCAGTGTGGTGTTTTGGCTGTGGGTTTCCTGTATTACTTCCTGCATAATTTAATGCAATTTGCCCAGCAGCCAGCCATCTTTTCTTTTAAGCAATCATAGCCGAGCTCTGGATGACTGCAGTAATGAGTTTGCACCCCCGAACACGGAGCTGTTTTCACACCGGTCCTCGTGTAAACACCATCCCTGCAAATATGCGCCGTCATCACTGTATCACTGCGCTGCCCTTCAATACTGATCGTCCAATCGGTCCCTGCCATAACAGCTTGTGTCCCGTTCCCCTCCCGACCCCGCTGAGCTCAGACCTGTCGGGCCAAAATGACTCTGCACAAACAAGCCACGCCAATCAATAGCCTAGACAAACACACAGCAGAGGTGTTCTTCTGCAGCTCTATCTGTTGCCACTACGCGCCAGGCAGCTAAATAACCTTTCGCGGGCCCAGGCAGGCGAGACTGATGACCCTAAATGAGGCTTCTGCTGATGCTGGGCCTTAAATCAATGGAGGTGGCAGGCGTTGAAATGAAGCCCCGGCAGCATGTTTCCTTTACGAAAGCTAGAGGAGGCTGCCGTGCCTCTCCACATATGAATATTTTAAAACTGGCACATTTATTCCTATGAGGAAATATCCACAAAATATGATGAATCCACAAAACTTTTTCGTGATGAAGCATGTCTAATTTTGACTTGCAGGACTAGGTGAGAGTGTGTGTGGATGGATTTTTTTTTCTACCTGGTCAGAGGTGTGTTCCCTTGTGCAGTAGGCTATTTTCACCCATGTGCACCGTCATATGTTATCTAATGATGAGTGTATGTTATGAGCTCCACTCCTCCTCCTCCTCCTCCTCCAACTCTCCTGGCTCTGTTTGGGTCTCTTGGTCATGCTGCCTCATTACTCCATGACTATGATGGACAGTCTCAGCCCTTCTTGGACTTCATAATGGATCCTCCCTTACACTGATATGCACATTTTGATATTTTTCTTTGTCCTCCAGGAAAGTTTTGGTCGTGTATGATACTGGATTATACTGATAAACTTTTTCTTGACTTGCTGTCCAATTTGACCTTATTTGTGATTGTGGGTCTATAACAGTAATGATGTGTACCATAGAATAAAATATCTAAACATAATTACTGCAGTCGTCAAAATAAACACAACTTGCTGTCATTTAACTGTCAGGGACCAAGCAGTAAGGCACAGGACCAGGTGTGTAAAAATAATCATTTATTTACAAAAAAAACAAGATTAATTTCCAAAATACAAAAATAGAAAGGACTAGACAAAAATAAATTAAAAAACTCAAACTGAGGTCAACTAAACAAACAGCTGAACATAACTCCACTGACAATCACTCCTACACTGTGTGACACACTTAACTTAAGTAAATAAGTAAATAAAGTATCTATAAAAAAATATATTATCCTTTTACAAAAACAAAATCATACATTCAAATAAGGCAGCTTTAAGAAGACATGTAGTTCAATGTCCCCCCCTTCCTCCACCTTGGTGATGGCTCCTCCCACTTCCTGGAGGCTGTCCATAAAAGGCTTTCCCTCACAGGCCTTTTGCCAGAGGAGCTCAGAAGAACAATCAATAGGTAAATGTTATCATCAAACAAAAGTAAAGTACTCGCAACTTAAAGAAGCTTGTGACAGAACGTGAACTAAATTGTGTGCATCCAAATTAAAAAAAAGTCAATAAAGTGTGTAAAATGTGAAGGCGAAAGATTATGTGAAGTGTTGTTATTTGGAAATACTTATGGGTGTTCAAGGTGAAGTACTAACAGTGGTAGTGGACAGGTGATGTGGCCACCACACAGACAGAGGATCTAACCTGCACTCTAAATGCTTTTTTAAACTTCTGATGCAAATGCTGGCCCAGGGATTTTGCCTTCCAGGTATCGCTTCATTGTGCATCTCTGGCTTCCGCATGCTCTGCAAATTTATGATGTCATTTGTGAGTCAAATAGATTCACCTGGGCACTGTTTACTTGGTGGTTTTAGTGCGGATTTGCGCTCTAATTTTGGAAGAAATACGTCAGCTTTCCTCACCTGACACTTTTCTTTGAACTGAAACTTCAGCAAACTAATACTTTCATGGCATTTTATAAAAAAAAAAAGGAAGAAAAAAAAAGGCAAGCATATCGGATGAATTATAAATAACAATTTGTGCTAATAACATAAAAGCAATTTTCTTCGGTGACAAATGAGTCTAAGGTAATCATGTAAAAAATTAAATGTGGATGTGAACCGTCAATAATGTCAGTATGATGTGGAACCTGGCGGCAACGGCAGTGAAAGTAGAAAAAAAATTGAATAATTGCTGTGCAAATAAATAGGAAATAGGAAATCAATTCAAGAAACAGCAATTTCCCTCTCTGGACGTGTTAATGAAAATACCAGGACGCATTCTGGGTTAATCTGTAGAAAATAATAATAAAAGAGAAATTTATTAATTTAGGGAGAAATTAAAGGTTATACAAAAAAGGCTGTTTTTTCTTTAAATTCAGGGATATTGTAATGATTTTTAAACTCAAAACTTCTTCATAAATTATGACACAATTATGCCTTGTACGTGGTGTACAAATGTGAGTCCTTTGCCTTAAAAAAAACACTCATTTACCAACGTTGAAACATTATAGCTTTGCCTCCTTTTACGTCAATGACTCATTCTTTACATTTTAGACGTTATCTCAAATGTTTCAGTAATGTACAGAGATAAGAGGATTTATTTGAGAGGATAAAAGAGCAGAACAATTCAACTCAACTTCAAATCTTATGCAATATTTTTCACATTGACGCATTGACGTCGTTGTGTTTCCGTGTGTCGCTCTACTTTTTTTATTTCATTCCATTTGACCCATTCTATTTATTTAGTTCAGTAGAAAAATTGAAAACAGAACTTCTTCCGTGCTGCCTATGGAATAGCTTTGAGTATTTCTTCTCCTAAAACATTTTTATTGCAAATCAGCTTCCTTCCCTCCGTTGCTATAATCAGTTACACTGCTGTGCCCTTAATGTTATTTCATCCACTTTTCAAACTCTGCTGTGCGTGTGTCGTTCGTTTCATTTACACCTCGGCTCTCTTGGGCTCAGAATCCAGGATCAGACTGAAATAAACAAAGTGTAGAAAGCCTCTGGACATCAACCCATTCACACTTCATGGAGCATTCTACACAGCTTCCCAGAGGATGGAAAGTCTTCATCGCCAAATCCACAATGTCCTCATCACCTCACCTGATATTCCCCTTTCTGTTTATTTTCCACATCTGTACCGGGGTCATGTTTAACTGTCTATTTTCCCCGTGCCTGCGAACATAATGGCCTCCACCTCATCCACGGCGGCTAATACCCCACGCTCTTCATTTAATGGATGCGCATTTACCTCCGCCTCCTCTCCCTCTCTCTCATTCTCTCATCTCTCCCTGCATCATAGACTCAGGTCTACAGTGACATTTCTCTTCACATCCAACACGCTGTCATTTTTCATAATTGCAGCCAGATGTGATTTTCATACAGCCTCCTGGTTGACATTTCTGTGCACACGCAGCCATTAGGGGCCGTACGGGGCGGAAGACGAGAGAATGAACCGCACTAATGAATTCAGCCGCCTGAGATGGCATTTACATCGACACAACACCTCAAGTAGAGATGTTTCGTGCTACAAAATATCCCTGAATTAACCGTTTGTGTTAATAATACAAAAGTTGTGAAATTCTCTGACTGTTGCGTTTGTACAAGAATTTGTGGCGACACACACGCAGTCATAAAACAGGTTTCATTAAAGCAGCAGTCAGTTTGAGGAGACATGTTTGACAATGGAGGCATTGATTCCCTTTGTGGTAAATGTTGGCATTTTTGGCCTGGAGAAGGTTTTTCCCGGATCCGTTTCAGTGAGTGGGATGGAATACAGAGGCATGTTTTTCACAGAGGATTCCATTTATGGACTGTCGAGAAGATGTAATGAGGATGTCAGCACATTCTACCATAAAACTTAGATTTCTTAAGCTTAATTGTCACTCGTCAGCAAGTATTAGATTTTTTTTTTTTTAAAGCTCAACATGTCACTCTTTGTACACGTCTGTCACTTTTGCGCTCGCTGTAAATATTTTGATGACAGCGGAGCAAATGACTTAGTGACTCGTTGGTGAAATGTTTGTTTTGGTTGGATGTTGGTTTACTCCGGTGATGCTTGAGGTTAAAATGTCATTAGGAAGACGTTCCTCAGTCCTACCTCAGAACCATAAACTGTTGATAAATCATCTTCTGACTCATTCTTCAGGATATATTCTAGTGTAACAGAGAACAAAGAGTGAGACGATCACTATTTATGCACACCTAATATCTCACCAATCTGACTTTAATGCATAACTTCAGACCTGTTGGCATTGCTGCAATATGAGCCTTTAAGTATTTACGGTGGGAAGCATTTTTCATTTATAAAAGTAATTTGCACCTTGATGGATGTAAGTGGGGGTTCGGGTGCTTTCAATCAGTTTAGACAACATATTTGGCCTCCATTCATCAAAGTTAGTTGCCCTATTTTGCCTTGAGGGGCAATTTATATTTATTTATTTCCTCCATATGAACATGTAGCTGCCTTTGGCGTGTGGATTTATGCAGTCATTAGTTTTCCAAAGCTATTTTCATGTTATGGCTCTGTTATTTTGCCTAGCCTATATCTCTGCAAGAACATTTCCCCAGAAAAATCTTCCCTCTCCAGAAGAAGTCTGTATTCCTCACTGTACGGCGTGAAGAATGCAGATACCGGTCAGACGGGGACATGAACCCGTGACTTTCTCGCTCGGAGCACTAACCGCTACTCCACCGAGCCAGTCTGCGCTGGTTAACATTGACAAATAAGCGACTTGACACTGAAAAGCAACGCTGAGCCAAGTGGTAGTAAACAAATAAGAGGCAGCCTTTGAGCCCGGGCCCTGTGTTCTGTAGATGCACTTCGCGTAGCCGTGATCTTTTCTTCCCTTCCTGCCGTGATTCTTCCTCTTGTTTTTCGGTTTAAATGCGCGAGTGCTGGAGTGACAAAACAGCGTCAATCAAAATGTGTTTCATGAGTACTTGACATTCTTGGCTAGCCTCAGAGTTTGAAAACATCAGAGCCTCTGAAGCCAAGGTCTCATCTAGAGCCTAAACAGCGAACCTGACTCGACTGTGAATAGAGCCGGGGCCTGTCACTCTCAGGATAAGGCCTTTTCTCTATAAAATGTTGTTTGCGGCAACACTTCAGCCTCCTTCCCATTGGCCCTGAATTGGCACTAAGCTGCTGAGTGCAGATGACTTATTTGTCAAGTCTTTCACTTACAGTGTCTGCTATTGTGTTCCCGGGCAAGAATTTGGTTTTTGAGACGTATAAATACAGGGGGTAAACATTCTTATTTACCTCTCAGCTCTCAAACATAATGACCACATTTGGCACCTCGCTCTGTGCCCTGCATAAAATTAGTGAGCTATTGATTCCCTCAAGAACTCCCCGCGGATTTAAGCACAGATTTAGTTACCAGAGGACAATTTTATTCTTAATGGTGTCTCCGGCAGAAAAACGGATTATAGAGGGACATTATGGGGACGTTATAGCAGACCGTTTTATTTATCATATTCAATATCTCTGCTTGTCTCTTGACTGGCTGGCATACAGAGGCCTTGATGTGACATTTGGTGACATTTAGCAGTGGAATGTGAATGAATGAATGTTAACATGAAAGGTCATGCCACGCGGGAGAGTTGGCCCACCAGATCTGTGCTCAGAATGTTCGTACTGTAACTTCTTATTTGGGTTATTTTGGATCCCTCTTGCTCTGTTTGATTGATTTTGCCCTTTGAGCCTGCGTACGGCTGTGTGGTTTTATGTTCGCAGTGGGTTTCTTATACAGTGTAGGTTATTAATTCTCATTATTTGAAGCCTGCGTTTAGAATTTTCAAACACAAAGGGAACGTGTGTGAATATATCACATGAGATGTAGTGTGATGTGTGCACAGAAACCCTGACATTGAACAACTTGTACTCACTTCTGATTGAATAATTCTTATATTTCTATACACACAATACAAATAGCTGAGCAGAATAAATAGTTTTAATCTTCTCACTGACCGTACTGTGCTTGAAATTCAGCTCGACGTGAATAGGTGAGGAAACGTTTACATGCTACAGTAAATCAGTTTATTATATACAGCCTTGGCTCCAGGCCATGATCCTCGTCTACCATTATCTATCATCCTGCTGCCACATCTGATTAGCTAATCAGGTGTATTCTCCCAGGATTGTGATGGACAGGAGTAATGTTGGGGAGGGCGATAGATTGTAGGGGTATTTTTGGTTTTTGTATAATGTGAATATATGGCTTCCTTGTAAAAAAAAAAGAAAAGTTTTTGCAACAACGGAAATCAAGCATGAGGCTGTGGGGACTCTTACAAAGAGGTGGCAATTACAGAAACAGCACTCAGTTATGCAGTCCGTAAGCGCTCCCGTCACATCTGATGACAGGATCCGTATCAGTATCGGTGTCTGGGCCTGTTGGGGCCACGGGGAGTCTAATACAGCAGAACTAATTACTCTTCACTCTAAAGTGCGTTTGCTCCCGGTAAGTTAATGGTGTTTTCCCCCCACGTTGTGTCACAATGGAGTTAGTTGTTATTTTAAAATGTTTCATTAAATGTTGACAGTCGCAAAACTTCCGATCAAATCACTGACTTGATGTGCCTCAAAGGGGGATTCTTAGCCAAGACCAAAGGCAGACATTAAAAGGTTGGTTTATCCTCTCACTCCCTCGTTTATTGATCAGTGTGTCGTGTTGCCTTACTGTTGTTGTCTCTGACGTGTCATTCTGGTTTTCCAACCGTACAATAGGCATAAACATCACGTTATTACCATGCAGATTCCAGAGAGCGATCTCTGTAGTGCAACAAACTTTAATGTTCCTGCGTGTGTCATATCTACCCATCACAACATCTGCAACAATGCAGAGATTTTACACTAAATACAAACACGGGTCTTTTTGGACCTGGTGCTTTTTAACCTATAAATGTGGCTTAGATTACAAAATCCAACATAAGACACAGAACTCCTGTTCCTTTCCATGCAGGCTGCACGATGAAACTTTTGTACAATAGTCATACAATGAGGTTAGTAATGACATTTTTTTTTTTTTTACAGCATAACATGTCGTCATCATCGTCATTATCATTATCGTCATCATCATTGTCTTTGCTCCCACAGGTATTTACTGACAGCGTGCTCAGACTCAGCACCACCTCCTCGTCCTGAGACATTGTTTACTGGCTGACAGCAGACTGACAGATGTGCACATTGAGCCCTCTTGGTTTTGGGCTTCCAAGGGTGAAGCCTTCCAACAGCTGAGGGGACTTGAGGAGACAGACTCGGGTAAGTTCGGGGTGTCGACTGGCTCATCTGTGCAGGAATCCTCAGCAGGAGCTCTGAGGCAGGCGAGGGCATTGCGGTGTTCTCCTCCAGCAGGGCAGCTGATGGATTGCGGGCACCAACAAGACACCAGCCAGTGATAAGTGGTAGTCACAGGATGCTAAATATAGGAGTGCTGCCACCAAAATCACCCTGCACTGCACGGAAAAGTTGCTTAACCTCCTCATACCACCATATTAACTACATCATACAAGCCCTTCTTACACCCTAGCAACCACATATTTGAATAAAGTCATTGCAAAAGAGTTGAAAACAAAAGTTTTGGACTCTATTGCCGTGCCATTCATCTGTCATTCAAGGCACAATGCATCTAAAAAAATTCATGTCTGTTAACTCAGGGTGTTGGGAGGTTTGGAGGTGCTACATTTTCAAGATTACGAGTGGGCAGCAAACACCAGAGCTCTCATTTCCTGGTGAGATTGATGACACCACACTCTCTTCAGCAGCCGTGGAACAGGATGGTCCGTACAACTTTCTCCCAGAACTTCTTTTGTCAGCCTCAAAACACACCCACAATTCTTTCTGCCGATTATTTTATGCTTAAGAACTCAAAAAAGGAATACATCGATAATCCCGATGCCTCCTTTGTCCCTAGACCTTTGTCCTTAGACCCACCCACCGAGAGCTTCACCTTTCGGCTCCATCTTCACCGCCAGTACATCGCTGTTACCTGAACCTTTCACTCTCACTGGTGAATAAGACTTAAAGATACGTGAGCTCCTCCACCTGCGGCAGTTGCACCCCCCTCACCAGAAGCCATCATTTTCCGCGAGAGACCCATGGGCTCAGATTTGGAGGTGCTGATCCTCACCCTGACTGCATCACACTCGGCTGCAAACCGCCGAAGTACACATCCTGACCATGAAAACCACAAGAGGCCCCAGTCCACTTCAGCCGGATTAATTCACGGCACCATTTAACTCGATTGAAGGTGGTTCTTGGGCTACATTACTTCCATACTAAGGTACACGCTTTCAAACCTTCACTCTCTGCTTCTTAGTCTAATTGCTAAGGTGCAGAGGGAACCCTGGCCCAGTTATTTTGGAACAGCACCAAATTTAACAGATTTTGGCGTGATAATTTAAAGTTCTACTCAGAGGTATATGAACGGATCTAGAATTCTAATTTGCTAGAAAAGGCTCCTCACATTATACTGGCTGGGAGTTCAGGGCATTAAAGTACGACATGACTGCTGTAAAAAGTTTTTGTGGTAAAAAAAGAAACTTTGTCATTAAACTTCACTTCAATCAGACAGGGAGTCCCAGTACTGTTATTAAAATTTGACGATCAGTCTTGTAGTTTATATATCCTGACTGGACGCAGCCATGACTAGACTAGAATACCACCCCTCTCTTGGTTCGCTGTGGTACGACCCACAGCGCTGTTCATAGTAACAAGACTTACTCAGCTATGTAACACTTGATATTTCTGGTCACCATGTGTTAAATGTTTATAATTATTATGGTTTTATTGTGTGTACTTTAACCTTTCACTGTAACAAGAGACTTTTTTCATTTGTCTGTATCTCACTCAGTTTCTTCTTTTTTTAAAATTCATCGACTTTTATTTACTGCCTCGCAGCTAGAAGGTCATGGGTTCGTGTCCTAGGCTGACCTCCCTTTGTCTGCTTGGGTTTCCTTCAGATACTCCAGAGACTCCTCCCACGGCCAAAGACACACAGCAGTCAATTGGATGACCTAAATTGCCCATAGGTGTAAATGAGAGTGCGATTGAGTTGTCTGCCTCTAAGTGTCAGCGCTGCCACAGACTGGTGACCTGTCCTGGGTGTTCCTTGCCTTTTGCCTGATGACCGCTGGGATTGGCTTCACCCCCACTGTGACCCTGACATGGATAAGAAGTGTAGATAATGGATGGATGATGGAAAGATGATGGATGGATGAATGGATAGATGGATGCATGGATGATGGATGGATAAATGAATGGATGGATGATGGATGGATGATGGATGAATGGATGGTGGGAGATTTATTTTCACTTATTCTCTGCATAAGTGAAACCATTTCCTGTCTTATTTTGGCTTATTGTTTGTTCGTGTGTTTGTGTGTGTGCGGTATTTCTTCCAATGTGATTTATAAATCCACCCACTGAAACTGCGAATGCATTCATCAACACACAATAACACACATACACGCACATCCATTCACACTCTTTGGGTAAACAGATGATCATACAGTGTGGCTGCTCATTCTAAAATTTGGAGTGTGCCTAATTCCAGTGGATATGGATTTATCATGCCACTTACTATGGACTCCAAAATGATCATTAGCGTGGGATTTGGCCTGCATTCAAGCGTATTAAACATTTCACATTTAATGGCATTAATGAAAGTGATATCATTCACTTAATCCTTGGCTTGGGTGTTAGAATTTTCAAGCATTATATTCAATTTTCAATCAGGCTGTGTGAAATACAAGACACTAATGTGCTGCTGTACATTTGGAAAAGCTTTTAATAGCTTCTGGACATGTATGTGTGTGTGTAAAACAGACAAAGACGACAGGACGGCCTTTGAGTTCCTTCCAAATGCTGCTGTTTATGGGCGACGCCGCTCTCAGGTGATCTGTGTGTTCTCCTTAATTAATGATGTTGCCAACTGTATGTCTCCAGAGGACAGAGACTACCAGCTGCTCCGGCTTTGATCTCAGCTTTCTTGTCTGTCTGATGTGTACGGATTAGCAGCAAAACATTTATGAACCGTAATAATAATAGCAGTTGTTTTTTGACAACACTGAATACGACACGGTTCAGTAACACAGGAAGGAATTTGCGGCTCCTAGGGATGATATTCTTTTAACAAATGAGACAAAAGTTAAAATGCAGAAATACACACGTCTGTGTTTTGAGGCACGACACATCAACATCACAACCTCGTCTCAGTGGTGCAGCTTGGCGGCTGGGGACTTCTGTGCTGCATCAGGGGTGATGCAACGCGAAATGAGCCGAAGGCGCACGCATCAACAGTGGTACGGTCTAAAAAGAAAAAAAGTACATGTTTTGGAATGGTCCAGTCTTCACCTTACATTAGGGACTCATGGACTTCTACCAGTCTTGACTGAGTATTATTGCAAAACATGTTGAATAAATAATGCCGAAATCAAAGACATTTCTCTCCGTGACCTGAAACATCAGACTGATTCAGTCAACAGTGATGAAACATATGTAAACCCGTCCCTACGGAGTGTGAATTGTTTGGGCTATTTTCTTTTTACAGTGCATTCCCAGAAACATGTTGGGTTCGATGAATAAAAATAATAGTTTGACTGATATGATGACCTGGAATGTACGATGAATGTATGATGAAAAAAATATCACTTCAAGAAATGTCCTTAAACCTATTTTTGCAAAACGGACTCTACATTTGTCAACTTTTTCCAGTTTACACTTTGGCCCACAGTTTACTTTATGGTCCATATTTATGAGCTCATAGCGGTATATGCCTCTGCCTGCTCATTTATGGTCTCCACTCAAGCATTGAAAGCATCGGACAGCTGAATCTCTCACAGCATCATTAATCTCGTCATTGATCTGTGGTCCGCCGTCACCACTGTCTCTGACGTGCCCCCTTTAAAAGTCAAGGTGAAGCGTCATTGTGTATTTTGGAAAGGAAAGACAGCACAGATCACAAAGTTTGCATCTCAGAGCTCTGACAGCAGCGGCGGTACATCAGTAAAACCTCCCCTCCCCTGAGAAAGCTTCGAGAGATAGAAAAGGTTCAGGCAACAGTTGGAGGAACAAATTCACCTAACTTTGACATTGAGGGCAGTGAAAGTGATTTGCCATTTGTTGCATTTCAAATTCACGAGTGGCATTCAACCGAGTTCATCAGATGGTGTTTCAATAAATCCCCGTAAATGATCTATTCTCTATTTTCCTTTGTTTTTGTAAAACAGATTATGATTCAGCCATCATGGAGACTGATTTAATGACAGATCTGCTCTTACCTGATCTTCATCCATTGGCTCTTAACAACAAACTGAGTCATAGTCATCAGTCTGTCACACTCAGTGATTGATTGATTTAATTTCATTGTCACGCTGTGCAGGTATTGCACACATAAACTTACATCAAATCACACAATTTGGCGTACATAATTGTATTCACACACACGCTAGGACACGCACGGCATCAGTTTTTCAGTATTTCCGCCCCCCCAGGATTTACACATAAACTTTGTCACATAAAATCTGTCTTCATCCTCCAGCATAAATCATCTCTGAATCATTTAACAGATGTTGCCATAGAGCACATTTTTACAGCATCAATTAAATTAACTGAATCACAAAATTACTACCTTATCTCTCCTCTGAGGTACCATTTAACTTTTTTTTGTCATTGATGTCCAAAATACCTGACTGCTGTAAATGACCTTTGGATGATTTTTGTGTGACATTCAAACTAGTTCAGCTCTCTCTGTGGCTGAATTGGACTGTTTGTGCTTATAGTTTAGTGAGTAGGCTATCAAGAAATAGATTTTCTATAGAAATAAAGGAATATATTTATTATATTGACCTAAACAGCACAGTTGACCATATGCCAGTAAATAAATGATGAGCAATCAATCCTCTCATTGGATTTGGACCTCTGCGTATCACTTCAGCACTTGGTCGGTAACATTAATCTCAAAACAAAAATACAGCTTCAAGTAGGACTGAATAGAAAGTTAATGCAGTGAAAATGTATGTTTAAGGGTTCATATTATTCATTCAAAATACGAAAAGGAGGATTATGGAGCTGACAGTGTAAGTCGGTAAATAATCAGAAAAATAAAACAGCATATTACACTGAGCTCCGGAGCAGGTGAGAAATCCGGTGTAATTACATTATAACCCCAACTAAGCAAATTGTGTGAGTAAATCCACGTTTTGGCAGAGCTGATGCAGCGTTGGAAAAAAGCGTTGTTAGTGTCAGGGCCCCTGTATCCAGAAAGCCGTCCTGTTATGTGGCTGTAGTCACTAATGATGTCCTCGTCTGCAGTTTACCCATCAGTTCCACCTCAGAGGGCCCCCGGATGTGGCAGCCTGCGCGGCTCCCAAGATTTCATGCCAACACATCACTGCCACACCATTGTACTCCTGGCTGTGCCTTCGTGTTAAGGTTTTCTGGGGAGTTTTCTTTTGTGTTCACAGAGAGCTTTGGGCTGTGTCGGGAACCTTTTGTTGTGTGGTTAAAGCCCTTTGAGACGTCGTATAATGTGACATTGGGCTATACAAACAAACTTGACTTGACTTCAAACTTTGAATCCTGTGACACCTAAGGCCAAACCCTGACCAGTGACTTCACAGCATGTGTTTACCTCTGTCAGCTGTGACAGTTGATTTACCCTTTAAGAGCCGTCAAGAGGACTGCAGGCCCAGATGCTGGGTACGGTCGAGTGTTTGCCCTGTTGGAGATCAGCGAGCGGTATAGTACCGCCCCTACATTTTCCTCTCATTTCCTTTCTTTGCTTTCCATGATTTGGCAAAGCTGCAACATAACCTTTAGACTTATTTCCTGTAACCAATTGAAAAGAAACACATTCAACCTTGTCTACCGAAAGAATATTAAGATTTAATCAAGTCGATACAGCCACATAATTGAGTGATGATTGCAAATCCCCCACGTTGTCATTGATGAATTTGTGAAGGTGTGTGTAATAGAACGGTGTTCATCGGACAGAGATAAATGACAGGCCTAATGACAAGCGGACTGCAGATTAGCTGCTGCCTTATACGGTCAACAGGAACTGCAGCATGTCTCACTGGACTGACGTGCACGCACGCAGTGACTGCTGCAAGGATTCACCGCCGGTTAAAGGCAGCAGATACAAACCACCAAACGTGTTTCGTTAATAAAATCACATAAAAGTGTGTAAAAAGAAAAATACCGTCTTAAAACGGCCCAGAAAAGACAGCAAAAATATGAAATATGTTTCAAAACTGTACATATCATTCTTCAGATGCTTTATTGGCAACTATGTGATGCAGTGATGTCCTCCTCAAATCACTGAATCAGTGATTTCTCACTCATCACACAATTATCTCCACTTTTACACACTGACAACAAAGTTTGTAAAACATTTAGATCAAATATACAAACTAAGAACAGATTTCCCCTGAGAGTCTACTGCTCACAATATCCCCTGTCTTTTCCCCAAATATTTAGCCTCATTCCTTGTGTGTGAATATTCAGAGTAATCAATAAGACGTCACACGTAATGGCACAGACAAGGTTGGTCACCAAGGCTACAGACTACCACTGTGACTTTGGTGTTGTTTTGAAAGAAAGAAAAGACAGAAAGAAAGTCATACTTTATCGATCCCTGTAGGAAATTCGCCCTCTGCATTTAACCCATCCTAACTACCAGGAGCAGTGGGCAGACACAGTCCAGCAACCAGGGACCAGATCCAGGTCTACAGCCTTGTGCCTCATTCAAGGGTAATGACAGGAGTAATTAGCCTAACGCACCTATTTTTTGTGGAAGGGGGAAACCAGTACAGATTGTGACGTCGTATCGGCTACAAGAGTTGTTTGGAAAAATATGCTGTATTATTGTGATATTATTATTATTACAAAGGCACGGACGGGACAGATGAAGTGGAAGCCAGTCTTTACTGAGGTAAAGTGATGAGGTGATAATTCGGTGTGCACCGATCAACATCGCTATCGGCCGATTTGCATGTTGTTGACTGGCATCGGCACATCGGCAAATAAGGCGGCATTCACTAATGCCAGTCTGCTGATATTAATCTGTTGTGTCTCATTAATTTTGCACTGTCCCATACTGCTGACCTGCGGCCGCTTATTCTATCCATGTCTGCATGACACGAGGTTATAGAAAGAGGATTTCTTTCTTTCCTTGAAACAAAAGGGAGAATGAATAACAACAAAAACGATATTTTAAAAATTTCGGAATCGGTTATCGGCCAAATTGTTATTTTAAAAATCGGTATTGATATTGGCCAAGAATTTCCACTTGCAGAATTTGCATCCTTAGTAATAATAAATGGGCAGGATGCCGAAAAGGATGCAAACAACATAACTAAGAGCAGGCAGGCAGTCTGACAAAGGTATGAGACGGAATCATGAACTAGACGGGCAGTGGACAAAAAAGAGGAGATAACAGGCAGAAATACAACAGGGCTCAGGATCAGGAAATTAAGAGGGCGTCTGTAGGTACAGGATGGACAAATGGTGAGATAAGAATCAAGTGTGTGCATCAGGTGACGGGATGGGGCGGGACCACGGGAGACTGACAGGCTCTGAAATTGTTAGTTGCAGTAAATATTGAATAGATGAGGTATGCTAAAAATTGGAATATACAATTATGACAAATACTATGTAGAATATACAAATTTGGGACTAAAAAAAAGGATAATTCCTCGCTAGAAATTTCATGTCTTTATTCCAAACTCAAAAATAACAAAATTGCCCACTTGATTGGAGGTAAAATTTTGCCAGGAGTGTCATTTATGTGTGTACAGAAGTTTGACCACTGTAATGGAGTATTATCTTTGCCCCACTGCAGTATGAATATATTCACAGTGACCTGCCGATGACCTTTAGCACGGTACTTTACCATAACACACTGACAGCAGGATAAGTAATCGCCCCTCTAAGACGGAGCCGGTACGATCATGCTGCTATTGCCTCCGCTGATTTATTGAAAGACAATGACCTTTTTGTTGCAGAGTCCACTACCTGGGCCGCCTCCCAACTCACGCATTGTTTTCCACATAATGCCACAGAGAGACACTGTGGCCTTGAACAAGAGGTGACTGTCAGCGCTATAGATGCTATACATGTAGATAAAACTGATGGCAAGCGATACAGGCACCTTTGCCTTCTACGTGAGCCTATACGTGAGGGTGTATTTAATAAAACATTCTCTTAAACCATATACACCGCAGTGGCATTTGAATCACTTTTGTTGTTCTGCATATTGCCTTTGATTGATGCATAATGTTTTGATTACAATACGTCCCAATTATCCCAGTGTGATGTCGTATAGACATAGTGCCGGGCTAAATCACAAAAAAAGGTGAAATGCGCCGCACTTGAGGCTGAACTAAATCACCCCCGCAGTCACATTTGCATCTTGGAGCGATTGTTAATTTATACTCCGTTTCTCTATTGTCTGGACAATATGCTTTATAGCCCAGCAAATTTATCCGACTGAGCCAAGCATTGCTTCATGCGCCCAGAACCCCCCCTCCTCATCGTCGCTGCACTGTTGCTAGGAGCTAGGTGTTGATAAGAATAATGTAGTTCAAGCAGATCTCAATACTAATGCTGAGTGTGGTATTATAACTGCCCTAGTACCATTCATATTAATGGGACCTTCACTATAGGATAAGGTTAACCCCTTCAACGCTGCTACAATGAATCGGTAAATGAGTCCACTCTCGGGACACCAGTTCAGGGTTATCTAAAGGATGGATATAATGGGCCTTGTCACGTTACTAATTTATGATTTATAATTCAGTATACCAGGTAGAAATATAAAACTTAAAATAAATATACATGGAATATATATTCATATAAAATAAAAATAAAATACAAACAACTAATCGCAAAAATTCTTAATTTTTCGATTTATGAAAAGGGAAAAAAAATCAATTTAATTTTTCAAATTCTCTTTGTTCTTGATCATCTTATACAGATTTGGTGGTTTATTGAAATGATCCTATTGGAAGTTTCCATATTTTAAGAATTTAAAGCAGAGAAATACCTGGTTGTGTTATATACAGTAGGTTATTAATGAATAGAGAGCGACATAGAGAGCGAGAGAGAGAGAGAGAGAAAGAGAGAGAGAGAGGGAGAGAAAGAGAGAGAGAGAGGGAGGAGAATGCTGCAATGAGAACGTGGAAAGAGTGAAAATCCCCTGTCAGCTTACATATCGAGGTTGTGTTCTCCATCAGTGGGTTTGAGGGATTGAGGTAGGAGAGAGAGAGAGAGATCCAGTCTACTGGGCACAGGAGCTCTGAGTGTGTGACATGCAAGAGAGCAGGCACACACACACACATACACACACATACCTCTATCAGCTTTACTCGCTTGCAGACTCTGAACTGAATTTACGTCCGTTTGTACTTCTCTTCCTGCTGTTATCCTCTGCTGCCTCTCACCTACCGCATTTTACTCCTCACTCACTCGCTCGCTCGCTCGCTCGCTCCCTCTGCTTCTGCTTCTGCACCAAGTGTGTACTGCACTGCGCTGAACGATCATATCTTACATTTTCAAAGTAATTGATAATTGGTGAAATGACTCAAAAATGACAGGGTTGTTGACACTCAAACTTGCTAAGTCAGCAGGAAACAATGCATCAAAAACAACATTAATTCATTATAAAGTACTCATGGAGATTTGTGAAGTTATATAAAGGTATACGGTGAGACCACACCAGAACATTTTGCTTGTTTCTTGAAGGCGATAATCTCTCTCTCTCTCTGTCTGTCTGTGTGTGTATATGTGTGTGTGAGTGTGTGTGGAGTGCAGCCTCACAGGTTCATTACTGGCTGGCACTCAAGCGCTCCGGGGCACAGTGGTTGGAGGTGATGCTTCTGGCCTCCTCTTCACCATCCTGTCACCTCCATTTTCATACTCTCAGGCTTGGCACTGCGTCTGACCCGTGCCTCCAGGGAAAACTGTCTTCCTGAACAATAAGATAGCAGCTGATACAGAGAAACAGAGGGAGGCCCGTGGGTTTGGTCAGAGAGAGAGAGAGAGAGAGAGAGAGAAAATGAAAAAGGCGTATTCAGCTCAGACATATAGATGAGCTGCTTAAAGTATGTAAAGAACAGCTCAGCATAGCATTTAAATCCTTTAAAAACTCACAGTCTACATATGGGTTACATACAGGTGTTAGCCGTAAAATGTCCCCAAAATAATCCCCAAAGATGGATCTGCCAAGCTGTCATTCCACACACATCTCAAGTTTGTCATTTGTATGCACTACAAAAAATCAAAAGTAGAAGATTACATTTCATATTTTACAATGAAAAACCAGGAATTTCAATTGTTTTGGATAAAATGATTGTTCCTCTGATTGCTCTGACTCTGATTTCTTTATATATGTATAATATATATTATATATAAATATATCATGTCAAATATATATAAACTAATAAAAGCTTTATTGTTATACTTAGCTCATGGTGAATTTCAAGTCTTCATCTGCAAATGTACATGTTCAATATATATGTAAAGCACAGTATTTAGTAGAAAATAGCACAAAATGGGAGGTAATATTTCTGTGTTTATGTCAGTGTTTGACTTAAAGTGTTGTGTTTCCCAACATCTCAGCCTATCTCTGAATATTAACTACTGCTGACTGCAATCTAAAGTGCAAATTTTCACAGTGAAATGTATTAAAAATGATTTTGCATGTCCACGAGGCACCCAGCTTTCATGCCCAAAAAATAAATAAAATCCGGAAACACTTTGTCATCTGTAGAATTTTGTTTGTGAAACTACATATTGAGCAATGAAATCGTTTTGCTTGCCTCATCATTCTGGTGTCTATTGTCTGAAACGTGGATGATACAATCGCAGCTCTGGGCTGAGTCTACGGAACTCTCCATGATTCGCTCGCCTTGCCAAAATAGGATGGACCAAAAACTTTCTCCTCTTTCTCTTGTGTAGAAAAATTAAGAGAATGTCATCCTCGCTCCTACCTCCTGGTTCCATTTTCTGTCTGCGACTCTTCCTCCATTCTTTGTGATATTGCAACACAAGAATGTAAAATTTGGCACCGGACTCAGTGTGCACGCTCTAGATGTGGAAAATCAAGCCGCACGCATTTTCATATCGCACTGGTGTGAAACAGCTTTAACTTTCCTGGAGTATGTTCTGACTCTCTTCTTATTGTCTGTACAGGGCTCTTAATTTCAACGTGTAATCAGAGAGAGGCTTTCAGAGGCTTAACTTCAGCGATGAAGTCTTTGAGAAGTTCCCCAGACAGTTTCATTGCTGTGTGAGTGTACTTTTCACTGTTATCTTTCAGGAGGAGAGTCAAGCAAAGGACGTCATGCAGTATCAGTCAGCAATATGTTTAGCTAAGGGTGAGAAATAGCCAGGCTTGTAATTGCTTTGGGACAAGCTAGGATGGCTCCTCCGGCAGCAGGGGATTTTCTTTTGGTCAACCATGAGGGCAAAAAGGAAGATAAGGAAGGAGAGAGGGGGGGGATTGTCTGATTTCCTGAAGTGTTTGGAAGAAATAGAGGCATTATCATCTCACGAGGCTTGAACGAAAAGTACACAGTTGGTTGCTCTTCCAAAAATCCGTGGCATAGAAGAGGAAAACATGGAAGATTGGATAAGGAAAAAATAAAACGGGATCGATTTGTGAGGGCCGTTCTGCCTTTCAGGAGTATCCTTCACAAGTGTGGCTCTCAGAGGAATTATGTCACAGTTTGGGTTTTAGGTGCTACTATCAACAGCTTTTCTCTAAATGACTTCAATCTCGTTCCATTACCACTCAAAGATACAATCGGCTGAAAGACACAGAGAGTCAAGCACCTGCAGACTCTGCGGCTGTCAGCTGCCCTCATCTGACACCGTTCAATTCTTATGACTTGTAGCGTGGGGCAGTGCGTGTGTGTGTTTACCACCCTTAAATCAATAGCTCCAGGGCGACTTGTGTGTTTTTACTGGCAATGAGTTCATAAACATGGACCACTGGATAGCAGAGAGTACATATTTCATTCTGCCTGAGTCAAGTCGTGCAGACAAAGTGCATGAATTACAGGATGTGTCACCTAGGATGAGAGCTGACTTCTGAAATCACACAAAAAGTGAAAACATGCAGAAATGGAAGCATCTAGTGTTAGTTTTACCAGAAAGACTCATCCTATCTACTCACACTTCATATTCACTGCCATTCTCTTGTGGGCCAAGCTATGTTCCACTCATTAGTTCTCCAATCAGATCTTTTTTCGCTCGTAAACTTAATCTTTTGTTTGTCTAATCACATGCCGGCTTACCATACATTCATTTACCATTCATTAACAGTCGCTCAGCCGTTTGATTGACTGAATGATTGAAGACTGGGCACATAAATATGCTCATGCTCCGTACTATATATTTGGTGAGGTGACATTTGTTGAAGCTTAATGAGATGTCCCGGAGTGGGTGTGTAGTCTTCCTGCTGTGTTTAGTGGAGAAACTATTTTTCTATGAATGATCATGAGATCATTTTATAACACTGAGATACAAAAATTAACAGTGTACCATGAACATGTTGCCCAGGGGCTCTGACATTAGATCATTTTCATTCTTTCCTCATCCTTGTTATCTTCTTGTTCATACAACGTAATGATAATGTCACTCTCATTATGGTACATTATGGCTCTGTTATGTTACTCTCAGACTTACAACACACTGCTCTGAATGACAGGGACAGGCAAAAGCAAATTAAAATGTATTTTGATTCAACAGACAAAACACCTGTAAATGTACCAATATAAAACACAGAATATGTATCTAAAAAATGATCAAAATAAAATGCAGCAGTTTGTATTATTAAAATAGAAATATATTTCTTAATGAAACCATAAAACTTATATAAGGATTAAGTTCACCTGCCATGTGGGAAGAGTAATTGAGCCTCATGTTGGGTTGGATGAAACCATCTTGAGTTTCCAAGTTACAACTCTAACTTTAACGGCCGTTCCATAGCAGTTTTACATGTAGGAGTCCTGATATTTTAGAGTCATGAGTTGTCACCCGTCCAGTAAAATACGGAACAGTCCCGTATTGGACAGTTAAATCTTGCGTCCCGTTTTGAATCAATACGGGACGCGAATTGTTCCGTATTTACGTCTCACCACAACGGAATCGCGAAGACCCGCCCTACACTGCCTCTGATTGGCTAGTTCTCACTGCCCGTTGTTTTGATCCAGGTTGCTAAGCAAGAGGAGTGAGGTGGTTTGGGATTGGGTAAGAACATCTGATCAGAGCCAATCAGAAGTAGAGTAGGGGCGGGACTTCGGCTCTCAGTGGCCAGCCGGGTGAGGAACGAAAATGGACGCAGATAGACAGGCGTGAGTGGGAAGATTTAAATGCTCCGCCTGACAGCGTCAGGGAAAATAAATACAGAGCCAACTGCAAGATATGTCGGCGAACGTTCTCTTTGGTGCATGGCGGCCTGGCCTCAGGAAAGCCACATTCCCGTAATGTCAGAACCCAAAGGAACCAAGCAGCAGTCTCATAGTTCTTCGTACTCCAACCACCTCCCGAGTCTGAAACGGTAATGACCGCTTTTTAAACACCGTGTTCGGATTGAAAGCATTTCTCACTACGTGGATCTCAATGAATCACACCACAAACTGAGCGCCTGAGGTGGAAGTGACTGGTGGTCTACAGATGTGAATTGTTTACTAATGTTGAGTTTAAAAGTAGAATAAAAGTGAAAAGAAAGTGGCAACTCTATCTGGAACAAACATTGCCATTATCAGCTAGTTAGCTAATTAGTGCTGCCCACTGATATCATGTTAAAGCTTTCCAATTTAAATAAAACGTATGTTGACATAGCTTGCTAACTGTTGAATAAATCAACATCAACCAAATCCTTTCTTCTTTAGTTAAGGCGTCTTCTTTGACGCTGACGCACATTGTTTGACCTAACTAGCCTCCACACCACAGCTTCATGTGTTTGTAGAAACTTTAGCTAGGGAGATTCTCCTTTTTCAATAAACTTTATTTACAACAAATAAGCAGGTAGATTTAAATCATGCGACTTGCAACTCATATTAAGATGTTGTGATGAACAAGTTAATATATTTCAAGTATTTTGAAACTACAAAAATACAGAACTTTTAAGTATTTTGATACAAATTAGAGCTGGATTTTTTTTCTTTTTGCCAAGACCACAAAATACACACAAAAAATGGTATTTTGAATACAATTATGAGAAATACTGCCCATTCCTTCTGAATGCCCTGTATTGTAAAACATTTACCCCGTCCATTGATTTGCTCAAGCCAATCTGGCAAAGTCTGGCAACCAAGGTTAGATCAAGTGGAGCTGCATCCACATCTCTGCATACTGTAGAGAGACGTTTGATGTGTAACAGGATGGCTAAAATCATCATGAACAGATTGTCTTGCGGCACCACAACGCCGTGGGCTGAGGGGATACTCTACTTGAAATGATGCTGGCTATTATCTACCAGCGCATTCAGGGAATGATGTCAGCAACACACAATTAGATTCACCGGAACCACCTTTTCTCACACATTGTACTTCCAACCATAGTGAATAACTTCTCCGGCTCCTCTCTACCTTGACAGTTACGCCCGTCCTGCTCATCTCTTTTCCTAGAAGTGCATTTCAAATATTCATGTTGGCACACTTTATTTTCATGATCCAGGCTCTTCATCGAAGCTACAGCTGTGCGGGGTAACTTGTGAACCCTCCTATAAGTCAGCAGAATAATTCTGCATCCAAGCCTCCCTTAAAGATGGCTGTGACGGTGGCTTTAAAAATAGCCCTGGCTGTCCGCCTCTCCCTCCTCACTTCTCACAACACGACACTGACAGTGTGTTGCACCTGCTGTGGTGAGACCATTGCATAACCATCGCTGTTCATGCGAAAGATCTCTGTGCGTATGTGTGTGTGCGCCTGTGTGTGTGCGAGCGTGTGCGCACGCGTGTGTTCTCTATAAGGCCTCAAACAGCGAGTGGTAAAGAAAGACACAGAAGGTAATTTAGTTCACCCACTTGAAACAGGAGTGAGAGATTTTAGGTGTTTTTGGGCCACATTGGAATTATTGAGAGAAAGTGACCTGGAGTGAGTGTTTTATCTGAATGTGATGCCATACCGAATATGGCCATTTGTCTCCTTTGGCTCTGAAATTATATTTGACACCTCTAAATGCATAGATGGCCTTCAGCTGAACACCGTGACTCAGTGAAATTAGCTGTGTGTCAGAGGAGCTCCAGTTTCCTCCTGGTGACTCCAAAGAGCTCCTCTCTGATGATGTTCTGACGGAAATGAATCTGTTGTAGTAGATGAATTAACAGGAACTTTAACTGACCGAAAATAGATTTCTGTATATAAACTGTCAGATGGACTATATCAAGCTGCCTTTTAGGCATAGTAGAATTCGCGCTTGGTGAAAGGAGTAATGGTTCGCAGTGGTCGGGTTCATAGTCAGAGAAGCAGAGGTGTGGAGACTGTGGTGAGCCACAGACCCAGCAACTATAAATGTAAACTGTGTAACTTGTGTTTAAAAAAAGATACCCAACAACATGATACGTGGGTAGAGATGCTGAGCTTTGTAAAACAATAAAATATTACGTGGCATTAACGTGAGACAAGCGGGTTTTAAACATGAATGAACAGATTTGTTACAATTTTACAGTTGATATGTGGGCTGTCAATTTGTGTTGTTTGGCAGCAATCAGCATTTTTTTTCTTTGCACTTCAGCAGAATTGTTTTATTAGAGTTTTAAGTTGGAGAATTTGTAAGTTGTCTGTGTTGGACAGTGAGGTTTTTTTGCATATACGGATAAGAGCTGTTTTTACGTGAGCTATAGCAGCGCTTCTATTTGAAATAAAAAAGGCAATTTGAAAGGAACATTTTAAGAGTCATTTATTTATAACCACAATCAAAATCAGTGTACTTCAATACATGTAAAATTGAAAAGAGGCATATTAAATCACATGGGTGCTAAAAGTGTTGGAAAATTGTGTACTTTTTGTTTTTAATCTTACATTGGGGTATTGACATTGTAAGGAATAGTCTGAAAAAGAGAGACACACACCCCTCTTGATAATCTTTATTCAATGACTCTCGTTCTTGGCAGCTCCCTGTAAAACAACCATATTCAATTATTTTGTACCTGTTAGCTTTTAAGGAGTCTCATGTGAAGACCCAAGGTTGAAAATGCAGCTTGTAACAGGTGATAAGCTACATGAGCCTCTTAAATTTTCTTGAATGTTTTTATGGACTTTTATTAAAAAAACAAACAAACAAACAAGCAGATCAATGTTTGCCTACTGCAAAAAAAGGCCAGATTACATTAAAATGTTTCCTCTCTCCTTTTTATTACAGTTCCGAACAGACAGACTTCATCTTCATCATACTGCATACTGAATAACATCTCCAATCAGGACATCACATGTTATGTAAGTAATATATTTAACACACCCCATCTCTGATCTCTGAGTGGCTTTGTGATGAGATGGGTTGGACATTTTGTCCAAAGCTGTGCTCTGCTGTGAAAACTGTGAACTGTTGTTGTGTGAGCTGGAAGGCGCAGTGAGTCAATTATAGCAGCTTGGTAACACTGCTCAGGTTCATTTACCGTTATGGCGTACCTTTAATGATGTGTGTATCAAGAGGCACTGCAGCCTTCAAGCCGACAGAATGGCTTTGTCGGTCAAAACGCAGATAGAGGATGAATGGTAATGATGGTGAATGGACTGAAACCAAAAGAAAAGGTGATTTTGATCCTTTGTAATGAGTAGCATAGAGGAAAAGTTTAACTTACTGATTGTGCCATCAACTTTTGCTGATGACAAACAAGTTACCTGCCATTACAAGAAGTGTCTGTACATCTGTTAAAATTATTCATTCCTGACCCTGAGAGAGAAACAGCCTCCATCAGCTCTTTGCTCTTGATTCATCACAGGTCATGTTGTTCTAATAAGACCATTATTAGACAGGTCACACTGTGATTCAGTGGAGGGTTTGGGAATAACAATGAATCCCCGCAGTTTCTGTCTTGAGATTGAAATCTGTTACATTGGAAGATAGTCATGTTAGATATTTCTGTGTATTGAGTCAGTTTCCTGTGGTTTTGTGATAAATCATGGTTGTTTAATTCAGACATTTGCTTCATTAACATTTAACACAACACAAAAGTGAAGCTGTTAATTATGTAGAAAAAAGTTTATAAACTTTAATATTGAAGCATTGGATCTGTTAAAGCTCTACAGGCCTATGCTTTATTCTTGCGTGGATGTTGTAATGCAATGGAAGAGCTTCATTATATGCAGGAGTTGGATATGCCAAGCAACATGAAAACGGTGATTTCCAAGCTGCCATACAAATTCCGGGAGCGATGGAGAGCTGTTGCCTGGGGCACGTCGGTTTGACTTGTATTGTAGAGGCCAAACCAATGCTTCAAGCCCCTGAAGTGCTGCACCGGATTATTGTAATTGACGCGCTGATTGTTACCTGGTATGATGAATTGAAGTTCAAGACACACTTGTCCGTTGAACACTTCGTCCTTTATTTTCCTTTGTTTTCCTTTACAAAGTCGTTCGTGTGCATCAACTTAACACGTTTCTTAAACCCAAACATCCACCGTGTGACTAGCGCCTATTCGCTTTCGCGGTCAAAAACTGTTCGTCCTTCCGGGTGGAACACCTGCCGACAAAGGAGGGTTCCTACCCTATATAGCGGCGCCACCAATCACCCAATCAGCATGACAATCAACACACCAGTGGCTAAAATAAACTAATCCCCCTTCTGCTCCTACAGGATCTATAGCCTATCTACTGTCTGTTAGTATTCTCTTGACTTTAACTGCTTGCTTGTGCTAAGTACAGAACATTAACATTTGCTTTTCATCCACGTTTGTGCAAAGATGCTATTTTGGCAAACCTGGAGGAAAGCAGACAGCACGTGGGGCATATCATCAAATCATAAAAAATACATGATAATGACTGTTTCTGTTTTATTAGAATTACATTTATGTACAAACACATCACTTACTCAAATTTATTCACTGAGAAAGAATTAAATTCTGAATATTTTACTTAGACAGAAGTAAACCTCGTGATGCCATAATGGTCCATTTTGCAGACTTTACACGGCACTCTCTACAGGTTGATTTGTTATGCATGTCGGACCGTGGAATATGAACCCTGATCAGTGGTTGTCCTGTCCAATGACTCGTCTTTCCTCCTTACAGATATATCTGTGGTATATGAATGTCATTGTTCCCTGCTTAATACTTTTCACTTATATTATATAAACCTAATTTCTAGGAGACAGTACTTCGGGAACAAATGAGTCTGATGAGTTCTGCAATGTCGAATAGAAAGGAAATTTAATTGAATTTTTGATTTAATAGAGCCACATAAACTAATTCCTTCCCAAAGGTCAGTTAGGATGCTACCATCCATTTTCCTGTCCTCATACACAGTCAGGTACACAACAGTATATAAACACATGGACTGTGTGTTATATGGAGTTATTAGAAACCGGTTTGTTGACCACAAAACCATCAACAAGCATTATGTATGTCTTTATATTTGTGCTGACTGGGCAAAACTCTTCACCTACATTGAATGAATGGAGTGCACCTTTAAAATTAGAGGCTGCAGGTGGAATACACACTTGTTCTGCTGTCTCCATTGATTTCATCAAACAACGGGAATGCCTTCCTACACAGTTCTACTGGGTGTTGATTGACAAATCGCTGGCATGTAAACCAGGAGTGTTTCAGAATAAATTCAGTAAATACATGACCGATGGATGGATGGATGGATGGATGGATGGATGGATGGATGGATGGATGGATGGATGGATGGAAATATGTTGAGCCATCGGGCCACTGGTTGTAAATTCATCTAAGATGAAGAGATACATACATAGCAAAGCAGTTCAGCAATATAATTGTGTTTTTCTCTTGAATTTCCTCCACTCTTCCAATACCTCCATGCCACTCGTTTGGCTATAGCTCAGAAGTATCCCCGGGCGAGATGATAGTCATTATGTAAATGCAGATGCTTGCCAATACGACAGAGCTGTAACTGAATGCTTCATTTCCCAGCTACTCTGAATGCCACAAATACCAACATTTGCTTTATTTGCTGTGTTTGTCAAGAGCCAAATAATGAGGATGATTTGCTAATTATATTATCATGGCATATTTCCACGTAGATTTTTTTAATCGATCATGTTTTGATCTCCCGACTTCTGTGGCGCCTGTCCAACGTGGCTTCTTGAACCACCGCTTTCCACGTAACTCTCTAAGCAGTTCTATTTTAGCTCTTCAATGCTACAACTTCTCTTTTATGCTATGAATAAAATGTATGTGTGCAGATATTTTCAGCAGACACTGTCAGATTAAAATAAGGGTTAAAATTAATTAAATAGTTGTAATAATGGAACGAATAAAGACAAACAAACACATTTATCTGTCCAATGAGGTACTGGAGACAGCAAGAGGGGAAGTGGAGATTATTCATACAACTTCATTTATTGCAGTCATCTGTCAGCATCCAGAAGCGTCTGTTCAAACTTTTCCCTTTCTTTCTCGCACACAGCTGCAATAAGAAAACATTACATCGATAATATTATTATATTATCCATATGACAGAAATTGCTTCATCTAAAAGTTTGGGTCGATTTTCATTTTGTCATCACATTCTCATATGGTTTGGCTTTTGTGACTTAGAAACAGAGCCAATGTTTCTGCAGTGTGACAAGTCTTAGCCTAATACATATTGGAAGGGCTGTAATATCGTGTGGAATTTATGTAATGTAATTTGCATGTCCCTGTGGTATACTGAGGGGTCAATTCATGGTGAAATGTTATAATATCAACATGGAAAATGGAATGTTGTCTTTTTACTCTTTGCTTTTTGCGCACATGAAAGTTTAACAATAGCGAGGATTGCGCTGATATATTTTGATGTATGGGTTCTGGGTAGGGTTGACACGTTGTCTTTGGGGTGGGTGCTGTTGCCTCACAGCAAGAAGGTCCTGGGTTTCAGTCCTGGGCTGACCCTGGTCTGCTCCGTGTGGAGTATGCTTGCCTAATCATGACTATGATATGGATGTGAAATTAAGCAGCACTATAATAGTACTGGTACCAAAATTACATTTGCGATAGATTGGACCAAAGTAGGTTACAGAGTAGAAACATGTGGACGGAAAAGAAGAGTGGCTCAAATGCACGGTCTTGAGCAACACCAAACCTTACAGAAGAGAGATGATCTCGCCAGTTTCACCTTCAATTGGCATACAGGTGCAAAAATGTCGTCTCAATTATTCTATACAAACAAATTCTTGTAACATAATCTTGGCATCTGAGTAGTGTGTGTTAGTGTCAGTGTGTTCATTGATCTGATCAAGATGGTTTTGTCATTGTTTCTGCAGATTAGGCACATAAAAAATCCCGTCAGTCTTGTACAGACCATGAGTCGGCCAGTCATGATTTTATCTCATCTTTTCTGAATGATCATGTGTTCTCTCTCTCTCTCTCTCTCTCTCTCTGTCTCTGTCTGACCCAGGTCACACATTTATCTCTCCAATTCAAAATCTAGCTGTAAGGCTGTAAGGCTAAGATCTCCAAATATGTAACCATGACTTGTATTCCTTCAGCGTACCTTTGTTCAGTTTCTGAAATCCATTTTGGGTGTTCCTTTACAGTTTATACTTTGGTTGCTTTTATTATTCTTACTTTCTTGTAACTGGGAAATGTCAATTGGCCAGCACTTTGTTACGCTTTGGGTTGCTATGGAAACAGGGCACCAATATGAGCAAAGGGATTGCTTTCAGTTGGAGGTAGTACAGGATAAATATTGCTACAGTCTTTTTCTACAGTGAGATAACTTGTTTATGCTCAACAGATTATGATGAATTAATATTCACTGAAGTAATCACAGCTAATATGCAGGCCACTGCACAAACTGCACAAACTTACCTGAATAAATGAGTACGTAAAAAGTAAAGTAAGTGAAAGTGTGGGGCTGGAAATAATGTTACATTTTACTTCAAGCTAGTATGGATTGCATCAGGTTCATGAAATATGACTTCGTCGTCTATGCAGATGTGCGTACGCAGACAGGGTTTTAATAATTATTTTGATGGTAGACAGCAGCTGACAACTAAATATGATCACCATAAAACATAATGGTTTTTATTCATGCTGTCCAATGACAGGAAACAAATTGATGGAGCCTCATCATAATAGTAATAATGATAATAGTAATTCTACATCTACTACTACTAGTACTATTACTACTAATAATAATTATGGTAACATTAGTTATTACAATGAATATTTATTATCATTATGTGGCTAAATTGGGTATACTAAGAGACAATACGTAAAACTACCTGTTCAATTCAGTGTGCACAGTGATGCGGCAAAAAAGAATTTGAGGATGTGGATCATTGTGATGAGAATATAGAAATCTGTAAATGTCCATTTCTCCAAATTTTTCTCTCGCCCTCTCCTTCTATACCTCATCCTCTGCTATACACACAAATCTACAATTCTACATTGTATAATGAATCCACACATCATTAATCACACACTCTTTCGGTGAAACTTTCAGACTCGTCTCTCCTCATCTGAGATTGCAGCGGTTGCTCCTCAGCTTTCAGATAGATTCCTCAGCTCAGATATCAATGGGACTATTTGACAAGTGGAAGTCTAAATAGGAATTTGATTACCTGAGCTGATGTCAGCCAGTTGCTGCAGTAATTGGACCTTGCTGCCAATCACTGTCAAGTTTGTTTGGAATGAAATGATGACACAGCTTTGGAGTCCTGCCTCTGCTCATTTGAATCACCGGGACAACGATCAGGGACCCTGGCCAGGTCAGACCAACACAACAGCTGATATAGCATGTTTCATGATAGAAACAGAGTGGGCTCATTACGGACGATGGTTAAGGGTTTTTTGTGATGGATGTGGTAATTATTTTTGGCTAGAGATCTAACCTGGAGGTTTGACTTGATTTAGAATTTGCCATCACTGCAAATATGAACAAAATTTAACAACCACACCCCAACACTCCATAATGAACCTCACTTTATGTCAAGCTGAACCAGGATAGCCTTGCTATTATAAATTTGTAGCTTTATGTCATGATCCAACAAGTTCGGGACAGGAATTGTCAGTGCTTGTTATATTAAACTGCAAACATTAACCACTTAAACTATAATGCTCTCAAAATTTCCTTTAAAATATGCCAGTACCACCTTCAAATAATCCATAAAACATTTTCCAGCAAAGGCTGATGTAAATTTTGTATCTGTTTTTTTCAAATAGGTGTGACACATTTTTAGTGACATATCTATTTGAACAATAACAATAGGAAGTCTTAATGAAACAGCGTCTTGACAATAAATTTCAATTGCCATACAACAACAGTAGATGACAGACTTGAACCATGTCAAATCTCTCAACATATCAAACATGCATAAACAAGAAAAATATGAAAATTACACTTTTTTACCGGTGCACTTTCTTGCCGTGCACAATTAGAAATAATAGAGCCCTTATGGTTCTCTTTCTTCAGACCCTCTTCATCTCCCTCGTATATCCTTCAAATCTTCAGCCAATAGTAACGTGTACCTTCATGGAGCCAGTGATGACGATGTCGAGAGCAGCTTTGATCATGTCTGTGAGAGCACATGGTCCCTGTCAGCTGTTATCTGAGGGCACTGCCAAGAGCGCTGCTATCTAAGCAACAGTCAGGAAGCCAGATAAGATCCCATCAGCCCCGGGAAGAGGAAAGACAGGTTACACGGATGGTCACATTTGTTTCTCTACCACTCACTTCACAAAGACAAACAGTGTTGATGAAGAGGTTGAGATACTGAACGATTCAAGCAGATTCACCTCTGAACTCTATATTATATTTAATACTTTTAAGCCGTCAGCAGTTTTGTTGAACATTTCACACGATAAAAGTAGGGCTGTCAAATTAAGATGATGAATCATGATTAACATGGTAATCATGATTCATTTGTTTGAGATAAAAGTAAGAGCGAATGCGAGCAACATAATTACAGGGGCAAGACACCTGCCGTGTCTGTGTGTGTCTGTGTGTCTGTCTGTGTGTCTGTATGTGTGTCTGTCTGTGTGTGTCTGTGTATTGCCTGAGATTATAATTATTCTGACATGATGTGTTCTGCTGCAGTAGAGACGAATTCTAGTTGATTGTGAGTGGCTCTCTTTGATCATCATGTTCATCTTGATGATGTTTAATATGGCTCAGTCCTTGTTTGGGTGAGTGAGTCGATATGACATTTTTAAATATATTACACATATAAAATTTTTCATTAGGTAAAATGTTAGCATACAATTCATTGTGATTAACTCTGTAAAAAGTGATCAATGGGATTTAGAAATTGTAATAGTTTGACAGCCCCAGGTAAAGCCATTATTCAATATAAGTTACCAGTTTCTATATGTGTCTGTTATAATCAGCCAGCGAAAGCTACACAAAATGAATTTTCTGACAAGATACAATGATAAAGAAATGATCTTTCTCATCTCTTATAGAGAGATGAGAAGTGAGTCATACTGACGTCAGAAGAGGGGATAACTGACCTTCACAGGAGATCACATTGAGTCCATGAGAGAAAAGGCTGCATGCTGCACTGTGTTGTAGTTTCCACGGTAACAAAAGCACCTCTTAAAAATGTCCATTTGCAATGTCAGCATTAATGTGGGATTGGCAGTAACGTATTACAAGTAACCATAATTTTGATGGGAGAACATGTACTCTGTTTCCATTTGTCAGTGAAATAATCAATATGATCACCGATTTGTTAATATGTGTGTTAATTTTAAGGCTAGAAATGATGATAAATGATGTTTCATTACAAGTTGTATAGTGGAATAAATTGCCCATGAAATGTAATCCAGTATGGGCTGTAAATGTTAGATGCACAAAAACTAATTGAAACAAATCGTTTTGACTGTTTACAACTTACTGATTGCACTTTGATACAATTAATGAGTAGCTGTAGCAGGTTCAATGTGTGCACGTGCACATTGAACTAGGTACTGGACAACAGCATGCAACACACGCGCACACACACACACACACACGCACAGGCATGAGATGAACACCAGACTTTATTGACCACGCTATTCATTACTATACTTAAACCGAAAGATGCAAGGATGCTCTAAATTACAGAAACAAGCCACTTAGTCACGCTGTGTCCTGAATCACCACTCAACAGTAATTCTAATGGCTTTTTTACTAAATTGCGTGGCAAATTTTCCCAACAGTTTTCTCCAAATAGCAGGGTTTTTTCAAACAGTGGTCCATAGAGTTATTGCAGGTGGACTGTAACAATGATTTCTGTAATTGCATTTTAAAGCCAGAAGCAGCTAATATTTAACTTTTTGAATTTGTTCTTTTTTTCTATTTTTCTTGTTTGAGGATATCAAATCCATCTATGTAAAATTTTGCAACAACGTACCTCTTTGAGAGTGGATTTTCCACCATGGTATACCCGAAGAATAAGTACAGAGCTAGGATGAAGACAGATGAAGGATGAAGACTGTTCCATGAATGGACAGGCTGTGTTCACTCCATCAGTAATAGGTTGGGAAAAAATCTAACCTCAGCCCCTGTCCTTTCTTTTTACATCAGGTGTCCCCAGGTTGATTCTGAATCAGATGAATGAGTTTTAAAACCCATGTTAATTTATATATATATATATTTATAGGAGCTACACTGGCTTTGTGTACTTCTCTGGAAAGATGGTAACACAACACCTTTCAGTGGGAGCATCGTTGTTGTGTGTTGTTTCTGGGAGGACCGCTGATAATTCAAGTTTATAAGCACAGCTAGTTGAATGTTAATGAATTTTTTTAAGTAGTTAGCTTGCCTTAAATTTGGCGCATTGTAATGCAGCTTCTCTGCTTTTGGATAAGGTATTATAGGAAAAAGGCAGGAAGTACTATGTCCTTAAAAATCCGTAAGCATGCTACCTGATTCTGTCTTATTCTACTTCTGAACACTACAGTAGTAGTGCACTATTAGTGTGGACTGTAGGTTTGGAACACACCGTCAGTCTTCTCTATCAGCGCTTCCTTTCTAAATAGGATATGCTTGATTGACACTTAGATGCAGCTGTGACTGTCTCTCCCCATGCAGATCATCTGACCAACCGTCTCACTGCCACAGCGGTGCAAGAAGAATTAATCCACACCTGTTTTGTGGGGAAAAAGTTAGAATATTTCTGCCTCAGTTTCAGTTTTGTAGTGGGAGTAATGTTTGAACCTTAACACCCAATGTGTTATATGACAGTGACAGCTGAGTAAGACGTTTTTCTTCCTGGTGATTTACATTGAAGGAGCTAGAACTGAAGAGAGGCTCTGGTGGATGAACAGAGAAAAGAGAAACATCAATAACAGATTTCCAGTTTAATTTCCTGTGAGATATTTGAAATCAGATCTGATAATAGTCAGAGTAACAATACATTTGTTTTGTGTATGTTGTGTGTGTGTGTGTGAAGCACAGGTTAGGACTGGCACACTTGTAACAGAAAGCTCCCTCTTTCTCATGTAGCAGGCTGGAGGAAATGAGAGGGAAATGTTAATCAGAGAACACATCAGCTCCAAGGAATAAACTTGAAAAATTATCACTAAAGAGAAATGTCGTATAGCCTGGTTAATCATATTTGAAGATAATTTCAGGCCTGTGAATGATTCCAGATTTTCTTTGCTACAACTGATGAGCTGTTGGGCGACAGTTTGCGAAATAGTCTGTAGAAATCGAGTGCTATTTTGAGCAACTGACATTTGACAGCTCAATGGCAAGGAACTCAGACATGCAGCATTAATTGACTAAAATCCACTTTGTATTTGCTTCTGACTTCAACATTTCGGGGGAAGAGGAGTATGGGTTATTAAGTAATAAAAATTTAGACAAAAATGTACATATCTCGCTACAACCGTAAGTGTTGGCCTTTTCAGTGCATGCTAATTACAGCTACCACCCAAAGCTACACATGGGAATGCTGGGAATTTTCCCTCTTATGAGTTAATTAGATCCTTTGATCACACTGCAAATTCCTTACAACAATGAAAATGATATAATGAACTGTTTTCATTAAGTTTCAGAGAATTTGAATTATATAATAATGTCTATTTTATAATATTTTTTACACATTGCTGCCATATAGCTTCCATATTATTTTCTCATGGATTTCTGACAGTGTTGTGTCTGTGGATAGTTAACGAGAGAAGATGGTTGAAGATTAAATCTGTGTTCTCATGTCCTCACCACACTCTGCTATCATAAAATCTCATATTGAACCAGCAAACAATTTCAAGTTATACAGTGGATGGCTTCGTTTGCTCTACATTCTGCCATGAAGTAACACAACTAATTTAAGCTGGAGAGATTTAGCTCATTATTTTGGTGTTGTGAAGTCTAGCCTTCTCTGAAAAAGACAGCTCTTTTTTCTTTTCTTTTTTTTTTACTGACTGCACACTACCTACCAAACATCAGGTAGGCTAATTTAAGGAGCAGCTGGTGAAGGAAATCAAGCATTTTAGTAACTGAATCAAGAATTTGGTGGAGAAACAAACAAGTTGAGTGAATATTAGACATATGTTCTGTCTGTGCTGACTGTTGGTCACAGTATGAAAAGTGGACATTGTGTGATCTTTCGTCTCATTATGGCTTCCTGGCGAGGCTCTCATCCCACAAATGAAATGAAGAGAGTGTTGTGTGTGTGTCTCATGTCGTGTTAGTTAGCATGTGGCAAAAACTGACAACGAGAAGGAACAGAAGAATTAAAACTGAGGGAGATGAAGGGGAAGCAGAGAAGCAAGAGGCACTCTAGATCCTTTGTTTGCATCAAAATATCGTATTTAACTTGAAAGGACGGTTGGCATCAAAACTTTTGTTTTCAGGTGATCCCTACTACTTGTAGCTATATTAAACATATTTCTTTAAATGATCTTTGCTTACTCAGAGAAGATATTTTGCCCTTGGCAGCTGGAAGCTTTATGCTCCATTACTCCTGCTTCTAGTGATGGAAATTGGTTGAGTTCCTGGACTCTCAGACACAGTTGGCAATACCTCTGACTGCTTCTAGTCCCCTGAAAAGACTGCCAGCTATCCTGGATAATGACCTGTGAATTACTCTCCCATGCGACTAACAGGGAAAAGTGATAAGAGTCCTGGAAAAGTGTCGGAATTGTGTAATTATGCATGGTCAGTCTTCCAGGTGACTGTAGTGCTGCACTGATCAATTGGAGAGTCATACGTATATTTTTATACATCTGAAAAGCCTCCCTTGCACAAAGACTAAGAAAAGTGGCATGGCAGAGCTACGGCACATGGCAAAACTCTACACACTTTCATCTTGTCACATTTGCTCATTATGGGAATGCCACACACCAGCTGCTACTGGAAACCCTCTCTTACCCAAGGCTGTGCTGTCTCTCTCTTCAATCATACAAACAAATGAAGACACATTTCCTCACAAATGAACAAGGGAAATGGAGTGGGCTGCAAAGAGAAAGAATAAAGCCAAGAACATAATGTCAGGGGAATGAATGATGTGATCATAGGTAACAAATTTCTTCTGGCCCCTTGGCTTGGAGCCAGTTTATTTCGCTGTGTTGTGATCGCCAGAGCACAGGGAGCAGCCACAGAGCAGACCTCCTCCTCTGATATATTTCCCTCAGTGTGGATGTTGGCCAAGGTGGATTATAGAATGCTTCATAAAAAGTAAGGGAGCATGGGTCACGGCCTCCAGACACTGTATTCGTGTTTGAGGAGAGTAGAAGGTAGAAACATCATCAAGGTCAACATCGTGTATCATCATCGTCATCATTAGGATCATCATCTTGTATCCTCTTCATCTTTATCATCATCAGGGTCATCATGTACGATCATCATTATCACCATCATGTATTGTCATCATCATTATCATAATCATATCACCATCATCATCATCATGTATCATCATCATCATCACAATGAGCAAAGTAATAAATAGGAAAGACTATTCTTCTCATTTTCATATTTTTGCAAAATTAAACAGTACATCATTTGCTTGCAGTCAAGTTATCAGATTTTCTTCTCATTAGTCTCCCTTCATTCTCTTTTCTCAGAGTGTCGCAATGTATATCCTTGATTCATTTATTTATATAATTTATAATTCATATTGTAGATTAATTTATTGATGTGACCTAAACTCAAACCCTGCTGATAAAATGTCACAGTGATGGTTGTTGTTTTTAATGAGTGGTAGCACGCAGCAGCGATTGTATATCTTGGTTATTTGATAGGGGTAAAATAATTAGAATTTAAGTGCTGTTGAGCGGAAATAGAGGTGTGACAGATTGGCGTTTCTAATAACGCAGGCTTCTTTATATTAAATATGATTGTTTTTCCATCTGATTATCTATTCATAGAAGCCAGACTAGTATAAAATCTCATTATATGCTTGATCCATTTTTATAGGAATATCTGTGTTGATAAAACGACAGGACGTAAACACTATTCCCTGCTGTTTTAGGTAGGAATTATTTTTATGATATAATGGCAACCACCGCTCTATTATCTGAATCATTCTCCCAGCACATTAAAATACTGTTACTCCTCTCTGTGTCTTGGCTTGAATCCATTAAGCACATTAAATGTATGGAAGGAAGGGTTTTAATATTCACCATTGTATTGTTGGAGATGCATAAGAAATAAAGATGCCTCAGTGCTGTTATGGTATAGGTGCGCCTATGACCCTGTGTGTATGCCTCACTCCATCACACATTTCATAACTGTCATTTCTAACCTTGACGTCTACAGTCAAGACATCCTCCGACTCCCCGATATTCAATGTGAGCTGAATGTTGCACATGAAGTAGGTGCTGCGTGGTCTGTGCTTGTCATGTCCCCGTTGTGGAGTAATGGATGTCTAATCTGATTAGGAACTATCTCAGTGTCCTTGCGACCTACAGCAGGCTCAGAGATGTCCAAGAAAATCAGGCTCCATTTCTGTTATTGGGCCTGAAGCCCTTTCATCTCATTGTCTGATGAAATACTGCACACTCCTTCAAAGGCTCACATATTTTTCATCAGAAGAAACCCGACTTCAAGGAAATGAAACTTTCTTTCTTATAAGAAAAATGTGCCTTTTATTAAACACTGTTATATTAATGGGTTATTAAGTACACTTTGAGGCAAAGAGCTTGGGGTTATTGAAATGATTATGCATACATTTGATGGGCCTTTTTTCACATTAGTAGCCTATTTATAAATGAGTATACCATGTAGAAAAGGGATTAACACATCAGGATTCGGACTGCATTTCTATTGCGGTTGTTTCCAAACCGCTTTTCAATGTTTCCCTCACAGTTTGCCCATTCATACACACATTCATGCAAGGCCCTCTTGCTTGTTGGGAGCAATTTGGTGTTAGGGTCTTGCTCAGGGACATTCGACATGGAAGTGTAGGGGATCGATACGGCAACCTTTCGATAACTAAGACCTCACCTTTAATCCCTCGGCCGCACCACCTGATTTCTAGATAAATGCTTTAAAAGTTCTTATATCATAGCAACCCTTACTTTTTAACTTGCTCGTAAAATGCATACACCCGCCTGTTTAATGCTTTATTGCCTTTTATGTCCTCTTCAAAGAAGTATGACAACTGGGTGTATTGGAGAATTACATTAAATGTAAAAGCTTTGTCATTTCTAATTTCCCTTAACATTCTCTTAATTCTATATAATTTTATATAGAATTTCTCCAAAATTCAACCTCGTGATTTGGTATCTTTGTTAGGAAAATCTTTGAATGAAGCACAGATTCATCCGAATCAAAGCAAGGGTTCTTTAATGAACTTGCAGCAAGGAGACAAGTCCGCACAGCGGTATAGCGTTGTCTGAAGTCAAAGCGAGTTACATGGGTTTTTATAGACCAAGGCTGCGTCACAGAAAGATAAAGGTGTCAATACGTAGTCAAAGCAACTTGTCACACTCTGGGGTTAGACTTGACTTGACGTGGGAAACAGAATGTTGTCTGAAGTCAAAACAAGTAAGCACCCAGAGAGTACAATCTGAGTGCCCTTGGAGTGTCGGAGTGCACTGCGTTCTTCTCTATTAAGTATAAGATAGGTATATATTTTTCTGACAATCTTTTGGATCATTGAGCATTTCACTGGAATTTAAAATTGAATCCAGTGTTTATGAAGATGGGCAGATTGAAGGTTACGTCAGATTATATGCAGCACAGTGTACTTTCAGTCCTGCACTAGAATATATACAGTACGTTCAACAAATCCAGTCCCTGTCGGAATTGATTTTGATCAGCCCACATGAAGATAATCTAATTACACAAAAACAGCATTTGTACTGTATCTTCTTTTTATTGCTGCCTTACAGGTGTATGTGATCATTTAAATGATACATGCAGAGATAGTAATTGTATTTATATATCTGCAGGGTTACAAATGGTTGTTATTGCTTTCCAGTTATGATTAAGTCAACGAATAAACTGTTTTCCATGGATTTTAGCACATTATAGCTAAGGGATGCCATATCATGTTTACTTTATGGAGATTAAGGCAGCAGCAACACTAATGGGCCGGATGATACATTTCTAAGGTATTCAATTAACATGCTAGGCTGATTGAAATTCCTACAGTGTTGACAAATGGCTTATACATTCAGTATTACAGTATCCAGATACATAACATTATATTCTGTATTATATAGTCATATATTATATAGTGTAATTATCTTTAGAAATGAAATACGACAGAGCTGGAGCAATCAGTAAGTGACTTAAAGTGTTTGTATAATTGTTTTGTGCCCGGAAAGAGATAATTCCAAAAATGAGACAATAGAAAGAATAGAAAGAAAACAGTAAACTAAGTAGTAAACTAGTAACTAGTAAACTAATCCAGTGACAAATATTTGAGTAATTAAAGTCCTTGGTAGCATACATAGCTACTAATGTATAACAGCATCCAAACGACAATAACATATATTATGTGTATACGCAATATAAACACACTGGCATACATATCATTCCATTTTAAATGTTTACAGTTAGTTTGATCCTTGCTTTAATGTGATTTTCAGCTCTTTTTGGACTCATATTAGACACTTGACATTGAGAAGGACCCTGCTTCAAGCAGTAATGAGGCCATAACATGCAGGTTATGTTACTATGTCTCACACGTATGTCAGTTTTGATAAAATAGATAAGCAAATGTAACTGTACTGACTGACAGCAGGTACTGTGAATGTCAAGAGAGGGC
>OMNV01029306.1:6599-26480 GCA_900303265.1 Brotula barbata
ATTTAGCTTGTAAATGTATGTCAGTGCTTCTGATAGTGTTTAGGCCAGCAGAGAAGGCCTTGCTGGCCCTGACGGCCCACCACTGCTATCTATCTATCTATCTATCTATCTATCTGTCTGTCTGTCTGTCTGTCTGTCTGTCTGTCTGTCTGTCTGTCTGTCTGTCTGTCTATCTATCTATCTATCTATCTATCTATCTATCTATCTATCGGTCTGTCTGTCTGTCTTTCTGTCTATCTGTCTGTTTATCTGTTTGTCTGTCTGTCTGTCTATCTATTTATTTATACTGTCTTTAATTCTCTTACCCTCCCTCCCTGTGTCATGGATTAGTCATTACTCATTTGTACTTAAGTACTTTACTCTACACCTTAAACGTAGACTAAAACATCCTTCTGTGTTTATGGTTCCAGTCAGACTCACAGCTTTCTCATAACTCTTCTGTAAAAACCTATATATATATATATATATATGTCTTTGTCTGTCTGTCTGTCCATCCCCCCATCTGTCTTTTCTGTATTCTCGTACACATCCTGTCCTCTGAGTCAAACTGAAAGCTTCCTGTAACATGGAGGTCTGTACTTACTAGGCTGACTAAGGTTTTGGTGCAGCGTTCTGTGGCTACCTGTGAAAATGCCACATAAAAACAGTTTCACAGCAAGATGTTGTGGTTTTAGGAGATAATGGTGGGTCTCACTTCAGTCAATCCTCCACCACAGCTAGGCAGTATTCAGATATTGTCAGATACAGTGGGTGATGACGATCACGTCAGGCAGCTGATTTACAATGCAAAACAAGGGTTTGAATCTCTGGGTTTGGCCTCTCTGTTTGGGGCGCAGACCAAAGATGTGCAGTGTATGTCTGTCCAAACTTTCAACTGCCCGTAGGTGTGAATTAAAGTAGTGAAGTAAATTGACTGAATTCCCTTGTCCCTGATTAAATCCTTCAAAATAAAAGTAAGAATAACAAACCAAGCTTGTATTTTAGGCTAAAATTTCTTTTAAACTTTAAACTAAACTTACTTTTATTTTGGCTACAATTTTTAACCAATCAATATTATTATTATTATTATTATTATTATTATTCTTTATAAAAGGACTCCTAGCTATTTTTTTAAATGAACATCCTCCAGTTAGAGGTCATCCTACGGTCATAATCATAATCATTTTGACAGTGAGCTGTAAGTGTAAATAAATGCAGAGTGAACGTTCTCCACTTGTAGTTCTCACTTCTGGATTTGCTTCTCATCTTCACAAACTATCTTCATCTCTTCTTTTCTCAGAGTGAATGGCACAAGTGCATCACGGCAAAATCACACATGCGCAAGCACACACATACACACACACACACACACACACACACAGCTCTCTTAAGTTGATGCGCGCCATCTCTAAAAGAAGCCAGGAAGTAGAGAGATAAAAACTGTGTGAGTGAGCACTCGTTCAGACGTACATGGGATGTGTTGGACGTCAGACCGCTCTGGGTCCCACCATCTCTCTCCACCATGATTAACACACACCTATCCAGCATGGCTCCACCGCCGCTCCCTCCACGGCTGAACCGATCGGTCCCCGTCCTCATCCCGGCTCCTGTCCCGTCCTACGGCCACAGCAGGTCACTAACCCGTTTTCTGGTGGTTGTGGTTTTGCTGCACCTTGTGCTGTCTAGTGTGGGATTCATCTATCTCTACACCTTGGATAGAAAGGTAACGACCACTTGCTTTTTCATGTCTTTCGGAACAGGGACAGTATAGGTCAAAGGTTAAAATCCTGCATGTGTTTGGTGGTGCTGCTGCCAGTCTTCCAGGTCAATGAAAGTTGAAATACTTGGTGATTACGGGTTAGATTAAGTGGTGGCTGAGAGAAGGTGAATCCTACGGTGTTCTTCTTTTATGGCTTTTTATGCTTATTTTAATCCTTAGATTCTCATTAGTCAAAATTAAAATAATTATTTTTCATTTTAAAACACGGGACAATGTGTATTTTTGGATGAGTGACAAAAAGAATTTAAACAGATCTGACCAATGTTCCTACTGAAGATCTCTCAGAACTTTATTTTATTTTCGGCATAAAGTATCGATGAAACTCAGCTTGGATGCAGAGTGAATTGTTTCTATAGTTTTAGATTTTTTTACTTTAAGTGAAATTTACTGAATATTAACATAGAAATTCCAGGAAAAAAACCCCTTTGAAACACTCCACTCTGCGGTCTCAATTTGACCTGCCGCGCTCTATCCAGGGGAACAAAGGGCACCAGACTAAATCCACATTAAACTCATTATATTATTTATGTCTCCATTGCTGACATTGTTGTCTTCATCTCTTCTCTTTAGGAAATAAGTGAAAGCAAAGGTATGTTTGTCTCTGCTTACTTCTTTACATTTATTTCCGTTCACAAAATCCAATCCTCGCATCGTCTCTGACCAGATATGCTCTCTCGTCTCCAGCTTCTGCTCTGACGTCACACAAACCCATGGCCCGCATGATAGCCCGCAAGTCATCGCAAAAAACAAACTGTGAGTGACTATCAACATCACTGACTGTTACAGACACTCCCTGTTCATGTTGTGTAAAAATGACCCCTCTCTCTCTCTCTCTCTCTCTCTCGCTCTCTCTCCATAGTGCCTTATCTTGAGTGGAACACAAACCACTCCATTCTCAGAACCGTAAACCACTACCTCAACATCTGGCTGACTGTGCTGCAGCCCGGGGACTACTACGTCTACTCCAGGGTGACCTTTGCCAATGGGAACCCTGAGAGTCCTGAACAGCCCTTGGCCAGCTGGATCAAGCTAAAGAAGGATAAGGATGCCAAGGAGGAGGTGGTTGTGATGAAGGCCTACTGCAGCCTGAGCAGAACCAAGGACCCGCAAATGTGCACGGTCATGCAGGGAGAGGTGATCACACTGGACCAAGGGAACCAGCTCAGTGTTTGGGTACAAAACATCTCACTGGTGGACTATGAGGAAGGAGCCACAACCTTTGGATTGCACAAACTGTAGGAGTCGGGGGAGGATGGACTCGGATTTAAAGCCCCCGAGGACGCTTGTTGAAGGACCGATGGAACTTTTCACCGGCCTGGATCCACGATGAGACTGCTTTCCTGTTCTTTTCCTCAATGTCAGAGAGAGAAAAAGACTACAGTCCAGACTGATAATTTATTAAACATTCGTTTTGTCCCGTTGCTGTTTTTATTGCACTGTATTTATTTATGTAAATGGAAAACTGTACAGCCAGTGAAATGAAATTTTAATATTTTTGTCCTCCAAGTGCGCCCTGCCAAGAAATAGGAACACACAGATACACACACACACACACGCAAGTTTTTTCAGACTAAGCTAGGTCATATTTAATGAGTCAACACAGGTAGCACACCAGCTTTAGTGTGTGTGTGTGTGTGTGTGTGTGTGTTCAGTACATGTAGGGAACATTAGTATGTAATATAAATTGTGATGCTCACCGTGTCATAACAGGCGACACCTTTGATACGTCCCCATCTCAAATAAGACAGATGAGTGACAAAAAGCTCACAAAAATCTATTTTATTTGTATTTTTAAAATTTAGTATATGCAAATACATAGCAGATTTTGCTTGGATGCCCACTAACGCTGATCTAAGTCCAAAAGAACCAATACGGTCCTCTCAGAGAGCAAACCTTGATCCGACATTTTGTATGACAAACATCATCTGCTGCAGTTTGTGCTGGAGCTCCGTCTGAAACACAAATTGACCCCAACTTTCAAATCTAGGACACCAAAACCCACATAGGAGACAAACATATGCTCCACATCTCTGACAACTGACTCAGTAATGACAGTCACTTTGATGGCTCGTGTCTTTGGTGGGCTTTGAAGTACTTAAAACCATCTAAAGGTGTAGGTGGTACAGGTATAAATAGATATTTTGCAAATTAAAGTTACCGGCCGTCAGGTTTGTTAACATCTTCCTTCATTGTTTCTGCCCATGACAGAGTGTGACTCATTTCAATCCTCCAAACAGCTGGAAAATGTCAATTGCATGAGGCAAACTGTGTCAGTGAGCAAGGAAAACCTGAGACTGAGTCAAGAGAACGAAAAATTTGTTTGGTCTCAAACTGCAGCAGGTTTCTTTGTTTTTGTTTTTACATTTGTTTGTAAGGCACACACTTTGCTACTATGTAGCTCAATGAAAAGTTCACTAAATTTCCCAAATAAAGCCATTGAAAACAGTTATTGGAGTACTTCTGCGTGGCCTGACTGATTTGATGTTAATATTAAATATCAAATTTCATTTCAGCTGAAGCGTCGCAGCGTTCATCTTTTTTTCCATTGCCCTTTCGTGCAAAGGTTCGCACCACGCTTCACACAGAGGTGGAGAGCAACAGTTTGGAAAGTGTGAATCTCAAAGTGTGTGTATAAGTGCAGAGGCGAGCTGCATTCACAGGATGTCATGTATGCTACTCACTGTTTCTACCTACTGAATCAGAAAAAAACAACAAATTCCCTAACCAAACACGACGTGAAACCGGTGTAGAAAAGCCAAGCTTAGTGGATTTTCCAGTTTGAATCAGAGGAAACGTTACTTTAAATAGTTTATGGAACTCAGACAAGAACTTAAGTGGAGTTATTATACTAAGTTTTTAATAAAAGAATGACCATAGCAAACATAAAGTACAGTATATCTAGAAAAAAAGCATTACAATACTTGGAACAAGGAAAATTGCATAGAACAGCCTTTGACAAACATTTCACAGTGGTCTGAGGATGTCATTTCTGATAAATAAGATCAAACCGGAACTCAACACCCACCTACCACTAAGTGCTCACTGAGGGCATTAAAACTACAGTATAGGATGTTCACGGTAACAATTTGAGGGTACAGCAATGTCAACGTTAATGTGAGCAACAAATACGATGAGACAAATCTGTACACGTGATGACCAGATAATCTGTGATTGACGAGTGGACGTTCAACCCGCCCAGCGTGCCATGTGACTCCATTCAATAAAGGTAGATGGACTACAAGTGGAGGCCGGACCGGGTGGTGGCCACACCACACCTCCGGGCTCATTTTGGTTAAGAAATTGGGTTAAAGTCATTGTTATTGCAATTTCTCCGTTTCTGACAAAGACCTCGGCGTCTTCGTAAAGCCGTCACTTATTGCATTCTGGGGGTTAAAAAAAAAGAAGGAAATGTTCCTCGGTGGGCCTGTAGAAAGCAGCTGCGTCTGAACAAAAGAGCGAGCAAAGGCCTATGAAATGTGTTTGGCCCAACGGGCTCAAGCCAATCGTGAAATATTGCAACAATCCACCGGTGGAACTCTCAGTACGAACCGTGCATTCAGTCTCAGCCTGATCTCTTCACGAGGCACTTAAACAACGACGGTTTAAACTACGCACAAATAAATCTTCCCGTCTGATTCCACTGTCTGCGTGAGCTACAAGTAAGCCCGCTCGTGCTACGTGGGCATTCATAAAAGTATTTCTTCCTCACCGGCGATGAAAAAGTCCCCCTGTGCCGCACGCACCCGTGGAAGTTTAATACAATTCTCGAAGACGTAAAGGCAGCAACAATAATCTAAAAAGCTCACGCACGTCACAAATAAATGCAATGCAACAATAAATAAAGACTTTCTAAATCTAAAATGAAGCCAGGTTATGCAAGTCATACATATTAAAATGTTACCTTTACGCACCAACGTATGGAGGAATAGAAATGACGTCTTTGTATATTGTATATGATACATAGTTAAGCGTCTTCTACTGCACTAAGTACCTGCATCCCTGACAGCCTTTCAGCTACGAGTGTGACCAACTGAACATCTGGATTACTATATTTCTGACGCGGGGTAGAAACGCCGTACACTCATGCAGGTTTTACATTTACAGTCCAGGGCTGCGGTTTGAAATAAGTGAAAATAATCCTATGATGTACTATGATACACTCACCTGACACTTTAAAAAAAACAAAACAATCTGAAATACGCAGGAAGCTTAGAGGACAGGCAGGACGCTCGTCATGAACAGCGTGGAATATTTCAGAGAGGCCTGTCACGTGCTCGTGAAAGCTCAATTCATGACGGTCCTTTGGACGATAAAATATACATTAATGGGAATAAAATCAGGGAGCGATGAGTCAGTCCGTCGGAAACAGAAGTGCATGCGAGAGAACGCCCGTTAGACTTGATGGCTTCTGACTCCCTCTGTGTTAGCAAGTGCAGCACGGGGAGTTGCTGGTTCCGTTGGCTGAGGGAGCGTTCACAGTGTCCGTCGCCAAGAGGCAATATGTCTCACATTCAGATTTGGAATCTTATCCAACCATGCTGGATCAGGAAGACAGATTGTAATTTAGCATAAAAATCAAGCTTCGGCGTGCGAAGCCAAGAGAGCTCCGAGTATCATCGGGAAGGGAGTGTGTGTGCGTGTTTGTGACCGAAAAAACAGCAGATAGAGAAACAAAGACACACACGTACGCACGCACGCACACACGCACGCACGCAGCGGTCCCTTCACAAGCATGCTTACGTAAATGTACCCACGTACACACACACACACACACTCATACTGCCACGCTGATGATTGTACGGATGTGTTCAGTGGCCGCCATCGTCCCAGGCACAATCGTTCTTCTGCTTGGCCATTTTTCGGACGACTCTCTCCAGCTCCTTGCGGGACTTCTGCTCCTCCTCCAGAAACTGCTTCATCCACTTGTTCTCCTGGAAATCATACAGACGCTCGTGATATATACACACACACCAAGCTGTGGACCACATGTGAGCACATGAGCATCGGCACACACGGCGTTCACGTGATGCTGCTTAGTTTTGTTTGTTTTTTCCTCTTTCAACTAACGACGACTCCCATAATTCCACACAAAATGTAACTGCCAAAGCAAGGTGATGTCACTCATCGCTGAAATCCACGTGAAAACGCTAAACTCTGAGCTGGAACACCCACTTGACAACAGTTTCTTTTTCTAAAGGTGATGTGTCACGTGACATGAAAGAGAAGCGTATGAAAGGTACAAAACTACTTTTACAACAAAAATGGGTGTTTAATTATTATTTTTTTCCATAAGAGCAATTCACGAGTATCACTTTAAAACAACCTAGGAAAACATAAGATTCCCATTTACCTTCTTGAGTTCGTACACCTCGTCCTTTAAAGCATACACAGCATCAACCAGGCTCCTGGAGGGAGGAAGGAGCAAAGAAATACACACTACTCAAAGCTACACAACAATCTACATGTTCTTATTCTTTATTGTTCTAACAACGTAACGGCTTACTTTTCCTCAATAACTGTTTGTCCATTGCTCTTCATCTCCTCCACAATGACTTTCTCTTCCTCAGGCAGGAGCACCTGAGGGATACACTCTTTCCGCACAGCTACATGCAAGTACACACACACACACACACATAATTTAAGCATGAGCAATTAAATCTATTTATATATGTATATACAGTATATCTCCTAAACACACACACACACACCTGATGTGGTCTGTAAGCTGGCGCCCGTGCAGTAGGCCTCAATCACTCGGAGTATCTGGGCGTCCTCCTCCAGAGCCACCGTGCCTGTCACACACCAGGACAGAGCCACAGATCATCACTGGATCACTCAAAGCACTTCAGTTTGTTACTAATGTTTCATCTTTACGGACATGTTGGAATCATCACGAATTCAAAAAATACAACAATTAGCATATTCAATCATATGTATACAGTACAGTATATATATACTTAAAAAAAGTCTTGGTCCCCCCTTATAGATTTGTAGTTTTATCAAGTCTATCTTTCTCTTTATTAGATCAGGAAATGTGTGTTCATTATTAAAAATGAGAAAAGAACATCTTGAATGGAATGGAGCCCTAATTAATGTCATTGATAACATCTGGATTTGTTCTACTTTCATCACTATTTACTGTCAGAAAAAGAACACAAACACCAGGTTTGATAGGGGGACCAGGACTTTAGATCAGGACTGGATATACAGTATATATATATATATATATATATACACACCTACCTACACATATATATATATATAGACACACTCAAATATACCTAAGTATATAAAAGAGTGTATTGCAATTTAGTGCAATAAAAACCATGTCATTTATCATAAAATGATGGTAATCATCATCATCATCATCATCATCATCATAAATAATAATTTCATTAAGGGTGAGGTAGGATGTTGGGTGTTGGTTGTTTTTTTCTCCTCATGCTGTGCTGCTCCGTCATGCTACATCCTTGCTAAAAATTGGATTTGTTTCAAATGTATCATTTTACAATTTGGAATATCAAATATCAAACAAAAAGCAGAGCCAGGAGTAGAATCAAAACGTCTCTCTCGGTGGTCTTAATGATTCTCTTTTATGCTATCAGTTGGCTGCACACTGACTTGTGTGAGTGTCATTTCGTATAATAGGAATAAGATTGTAATCCTACTTTTCCTAACGTGGACTTCGTCATCAGACGGCTTTCGCTCTTTCTTCCGGTTGCCCGGCAGGAACTTCTTGATCGGCCGCGGGCTCTTGCTGGAGTCCTTGAAGGAGTGCAAGACCAAAATCAGTTTTTGCCTTTAAACAAACGAGGGAACAAACACTACACTACACACACCTGTATGCCAAAGCTCCAAACTGAAGAGTATGCAAGCTTACAGGGTTACGGGGATGCACACCCCGAATAAACAAACAACAAGGAACAAAATCCATAAACAAACAAGGTGGAAAGCACAAATGGAACGAGCTGGCAGGAGTTTGGTACCATCAATGGGTAATCCTTCCAAAATTATGTTTGTTCTGATTGGAGGAACTCTGTGATCCACACAGTTATTTAAAATAATTTTGCTGTCCAAAACACAATCTGTCCAACTTCTTGGAAAAGTTTAGTATTCATTTATTCTTTAAATCAATGAAATTAAAGCAATGTGAGCGAAGACAATAATAATAATTTAAAAAAAAACTAAAACAAAAATAATATGGATGAAGTTTGTGTTATTTATGTGTGTCTTATTTTGATCCGCTGCCAAACCGCAATGCTGTGGTTTTATGAATTAGGCGTTTTCTCAGTGACTGTGAAATGCACCCGATGACAGCTCCCTCTCACCAGCAGAGCAGTACGCTGAATGACTGCTTACCAAATAACGCTTGTGAAACAGTAAAGTTAGCGTTGAAGTTTACCCCAAGCACTCCCAGCCGTGACTTAAGAACGTCTAATTCTCATACAAACGCTTTTACGTGGTGTCCTCTGCCATCTGCTTTGACTGAAGCGGAGAAGAAAGGCTTTGGAAACAACGCCATTACAAACCTACTCATGTGACTTCCTGTGTGCCCCACCAGAATGATCCCTGCTACACGCGTGGCACGTGTTCACTAGGGATGCTGGTGCACGAAAAAGATGAGATCTAACGGTTCGCTTTTAGTGTCAGATGGCACTGAAAAAACCTAGAACTAGAACCGTGCTAACACGCATGCTGAGGGAAACTCTGACACGCTACGAGGGAATAAATATAAGACTTGTAAGACCACAGAAAACAGGAAACCAACAGAAAATAATGAGGGGGGAGAGAAGCAAACAGCAACAGCATGCTAGCTCAACTCTGGGGCACACGCGCACACACACACACACACACACACACACACACACCAAGTGCGGCCCACACACAGAGAGAGAAAGAGAGTGATATCTACTCTTACCTTCATTATATAAGACATCCTCTACAGAAGGCAGAGAGGAGAAAGAGAGAAAGGAGAGAACGGGGAGATGTGCATGAAAATACGATGAGCAAAGAATGTGCTAGAATGTAAACGGTGAACATTTCTACACCCCTTGGTGCGTGTTTGTGTGTGCCTTTGTGTGTGTTTCTACTGCTTCATACGGGAGGAGAGATGTACCACGAAACAGAGAAATTAGTAGAATTAGTTTATGCATGCAATGTCTGCAGCACAGAAAAACCACCAAAATACTGCACTTTCGAGACACACGGATGGTTTATTTCTATCCTCAAAGTGCAAGGAGAGTGTGTGCGAGTGTGTGCGAGTGTGGGTGTGTAGATTTCGGGTCGAAAAAAGATCAACCGCAGACATCACAAGAACATCATCTGTTAGTGAAAATGATAAATCTCTACGCGATGAAAAAGCTCTGCCTTCCACGGTACTCGGAGAGAGAAAGGAGCTACAGTAGATGACTCACGCACACACGGTTGCTACCAGTTGTCAAAATAATTACATAGCTTCTGATGCTACTTTCACAATTTAATATAAAAAAACCAAAAGACTGCGTCTGTGGATTTCTGAGGCGTGGTCGGTGGTTTTTAATCATGTGGGTCAGGACAGACTCGCTTTCTGCAACAAACACTCGTCTGTACTCGGCTATTAAAACGACAGCAATGAATGAAAAATATAACAAGTTTTCTGTGTTTTTGTGGTAAAATTTGCCGGTTGGTTTCTTTAAATATCGTATCTGAACTGACATTCCCAGAAAACGGAGCAAGGCAGTCTTGTGTCGCGTGACAAAATTGTCGACTGTAAGTGACGAATGAGGAGGCGATAAACGGGAGAAGAATCTGGATGCGTGCGTGTTGGGCATCCAGACCGACTCCCCCCACCCCCTCTCGTCTCACAATTAGTTGTTAGTTTCCACGTTTCCATGTTTTTGTCTTTTTAGTTGTCTTTTGATCCAAAGCCTGCTAACACCACCACACATGCACGCTCTTCACCTTGGCACGCTGATTTTTTTGGAAACTGGTGACATCGCGTGGTGGAGACGGTCGTGTGTCACGTGGAATAAGGGAAGTTCACCAACCTGCTGTAGTTACCCCCTATTGCCGTTAGATTGCAAGAGGAAAAGGCGCCCCGTTGAGCGTTATGACTGAGTGATGACGTGTCAGTTTGTAAACTTTGCCCTTGATTGAGTGAACCGTGTCAGACCGGCACCGAGCTGCCCCGTTTGATTAATGGTGAGGTGAAGCAGAGGAACAGACATGGACTTGAAGGAGTAGAGGAGGGTCTTGTTTTCTGACTAGTGAAGTAGCACACTGGTGATGTGGGACTGTACCACAAAGGTGAAGTGTTTTTGTGCGCCCGTCTTTAGAACCTCCTACCTCTTTGTATCCCAGTGCGGCCGAGGGCTTCAGGGGAGGCGCGGGACGCAGACAGCTGAGGGACCAGGGTTTGCTAATCTTTGGTGGTTCCAGGGGACCCCGGCTGACACTGAAGCTGCCCAGGTGGGAGGCGTGAGAGGGGGCGCCGACCATGCTATGTGTCTTACTTTCGACGGTCTACATATATCACAGTGAAATGAGAGACAAAGAGGCAAATGACTGTGAACTGTAAAGGCTGTGAACGCTGAGGTCGATACTTCATAAGAAGTGTGATAATACTGAAAGATTTTCACACATCAGCATCTCTTTGCCTACTTCCATTTTGACAACTTACTTTATGTGTAGGCTCATGTGAGACTGTGTGTGTCCTAACCTTTAAGATGGTGCCAGCAGGGCTACTGCCTTTCGTAAAGGCTTGAAGGTGCTCGAGCCACTCCTGTAACTCCTGGGGGTTACTGCAGAACACTGTGGTACGATCGATCATGTTCCCTGTAATTCACACACACACACACACACACATACACACACACACACACACACATCGTTCAGTGTACAAGAGAATACACAAGGCCACAACCACAATTAGGACAACCACGATGGAGGCAGTTGCTCAAGGTGCAACATATTTTGAGATGACAGGATTTACTCAACATCTCCATCTCTTACTGTGGTTGTTGTCACATGACCGACATAAACAGACGAGGCAACAGAACTATTTAAAAAAATAAATAGATAAATAAAATATGAGAAATATGAGATTTTTTAGAATATTCTTATTTTTATTGGATTCATTAATATTGTAGTTCACACACTAAATATTGCTTTCTAGATATGGAGACAGTGTCATAACATAAGAATCAGAGGACTTTAAACTGAGTTTCCTTTTTGACAATGACTCAATAGTTAGGCAGGGAAGTAGATCTATACCTATATAATAATCTATATCACATGGTGCTACATTCATTCAATCTATATCATTTTTGATGACGGCTAGGAGGCCGAAAAGTTAACCAGTTGGTTTTACATTTGCGAGTACGAGTGTCTTCTATAATTTCATGTATATTTTTTAAAATAAAACAGAATCAAACAGCTGTGACTGTCTTATTTGAAATGATCGTATCAGACTTAATATCGTATCACTGTATGACTATAATGTCTCAATTTGATCATAGAGTTATTTTGTGTCAAATATTCATGTCAGCATAACAAAGAGGTGCTCATTACTAAAATGTTTTTAAAGTGTTACACAGCCTGGGACAAAGTTAACTCTCAGAGTGTATTTAAATAAAGGTAACGTTGGAGAATCAGAGTTTCCAAGACACAGGCCCCTTTGCTGTTCAGAGAGGACATTTAGGAGGACATTTTTGTGCAAACCTGCGATGTCAAAGGCATAGTGTGTGTTCTCTGAGTCCTCTGTGTGTCTTGTTACTGTGGTGCCAATCAGCGGCAGTCTTCCCTGAAACAGAAACAAAAGGAAATAAGACACAGCAGCATTGGTACTGTTTAAGATCGCTTTGTTATCTCTCATCATGAAGAAGGAAAAGACAACAAGACATTCTGGCGCCGTGTGGATTTTTTTTTTGCTTTGCAGTGGACTCAGCATTGTTTAATGTTATTAGTAGGAGTTGCACGTTAAATGAGATCCTAATTAAATGGAAATATTGCAGCTTGTGAAATGACTGGTGGTCCGAAAAACACGCAACAGCTCACCTGATAGATGAACCCACTCATCCGTGGACTGGCAGAGAGCATAACTAACACGTTAGGAAACAGCATGAGGTAGCGTTCCTCTTTTTCCTGCAAGAGAAACAAAAACTTCCAATATGACACAACACTCTGACACAACACAAGAACATTCATTTCTATAAACCCTAAAAATGTTGAACCGTTCAAGAAACGTTTTTAATGTTGGCAGTGATGATTTGACTGACAGAAGCCAATCATTTATTACCATGAGTATACTGTATGTCTCATTTATTGATGATAAACTAATATTAGAGCTGACGCTAGGAAAACTAAATGAGCAGTAAGAAGGCAGCGCCATGGTTACTGGTACGGTGTTTGGAAAGTGGTTGGCAGTAATTAAATGAAGATGATTCAAAATGTCAATCTGCACCTTTCTTCCAACCACTGAGTCTGCCCCTACACAGAAACCACACAAAGTAAGGAGACAGCTTTTCACTCTGCATGTGGTTTCTGAGTTCATACTGGAGGAGGATCCTCAATTTGCATATTCCTAATCTGCCATCCGACTCAAAAGCTTCTTTGATACTTGGCGCTATTTCAAAGTAAACTCTTCACATTTTTTTCCAAATGAGACATAGGCAGGTTTGACTTATAGTTTACTAACAACGCCGGAGCTCCGAGAAGCTAAGGGACGGTAAACAAATGCAGGGCTGGCCCCGTAACGTCACAGCCCAGACTGTAGTCAAACAGGAAGAACACGAGCTGCTCCTTGTGTGTTTTTAAACTCGTGAATGGGAATGAAGCACTCTTAATGATGGGCTAAAACTGGACGATGAGATGAAGGTTGCACTGAGAAACCCACGTGATGATTTTAACGTTACAAAGTAATGTTTCCTCCTTTTTTCAGAAAGCACATTTCCTCCATACAGCTTCTACAGTCAGGGATAAGTGTGCTCCTCTGGCTCCAGTGCCCCCTTTCAGTGATTTCTGAAGCCAAGTGCTCCTTTACCAGACTGTGACATTTTGTTTCACATAACTATAAGAAAAATCATAGCATACGATGTACTGATGAATGAATAGAATGATAATGAATGATAAGCCAAATATTGATGAATATAGGCTGATAAAATGACAGTGACTTATTTTATGCCACTTGAGCAACTGTATTACTTGTTATAAGTCTGAGTAATAAGAGTAATATTTAAGCAGCAGTCCAGTTTATTGTATCCATGTACAACTGTAAACAGACCATTTCTATTCAGTAGTAATAGAATTAATAATAGAAATAATCTTTTCATTTATCCTCGTGTACATAAAGTTCTCGTACCTCACTAGACCCGTTTCTCATGAGGACCTGGGACATGTAGGTCACTTGACCGAGGCTCTTCATACTGTCTCCCTCCCAACCCCTCACTGGTTCTGACAAGATCTGGAGCTCCAGGTTCTTGCGCTTCCTCAGTTCTTGGCACTGTGCCTGACACACAGAAACAAACACACACACGTTCATATCCATTAAAGCAGTTTAAATTAACATAAAGATGGTCAGTGCAGAAAATGCAAAAAATGCAGTTATTGCCTCATCCAAGCTGAAAGAAACAAGAATGCTTTACAGGTGCCACATTAAGATCAGATTTTTTTTTCTTGGAATTCACGTCTAACTGAGAAATGCATCATTTTTCCATAATAGGATTTCTTTTGAAGTAAGCTGCAGCATTAGGTGGTGTCAGGCGTCAGGTCGGGGTCTTCCCTGCTCACAAAAGAATAGTGACAAGGCAACATTATCATTTTCCACATTATGAGACACTCTGTAGTAATTTACTCTCATAAACAGTGAAGCGAGCATTTCCTGTTCACCCAGCCACATGTACAAAAAGAACAGTGGAAAGTGTGTCTCACGGTGACACGGTGCGGTTGTTCATTCAAATCCAACTCCTCTAAAGCTGGCATTTCACTTCACACCCACAATAGGAACAACACAATCATCGTACATGTCACAAAGAGAGAGGAGACAGTGACATTAAAAGAACTCAGGAAGTTTGAGCAGAGTTTCAGCGTGCAGGCCGCCGTTTTACTTTATCATCCCAGACTCACCACTAAGCTCCGAAATGCTGCTGTTGCCTTTATGATGTCAGTGTAATCTGGGTGGGCTTCCTGCGTTAGACACAAACAACACATCAGATCATACAGTGGCACACGTAAATTAAAAGCTGTTTTAATGTGATCCAAAGACTGCAATATAGAGAAAAAAACAAGACTTTTTTAGCTTTCTGCTTCCATATAGACATTTGCAGTTGTCTGGTTTCCCTCTATGATGTCTATAAAAATACATTTAGTGTTTAAAAGGTTTCATATTTCTATTATTTCAGCAAGGTATGATATTTTGAAGCACTTCCTCCTCTACCTCCACGTGCCGCTCCAGTTCCTGCAGTAGGGTCGGGTACTTGTCCAGCCTCATGAAGGGCTTACTAAGACTGGTGGTCAGGGTTAGGATCCCCGGTGTACCGGCTCCCTGGCTCTCCATGAACTTGTCGAGCTCCTCACTGGTCAACACACATAAAAGGAAGTACTGATAATGCCTACAGATGTACCATCTCCACTGATATTATGACTGGATGGCACTAAAACACCACTGGTTCAACATGCAACATTTTATATTTTACTGCATTCATATTTTTTTCACTAAATGTATCTCCTAGTCAAAATTCTAATTAAATATTGGCAGCAGTGTGTTGATCACATTGGGTATTAAATTATATTACATCAATGATTTTCTATACCTCTAAAAAATTAAAAAATTAAAAACAGAACAGTAACACAACGAACACAACTTGAATCGATTTTCTCACTTTTTAGACTGAGATGCAGTGTGGTTATTAAGAAAGAGAGAGAAGAAGAAAGGTGCTTTACTGATCCCCGCAGGGAAATGAACTCTCTGAACTTTAACCCATCTTCAATGAGGAGCAGTGGGCAGCACACACATGAACATGCAAATGTACACACACACAACAGCGCCCGGGGACCGACTCCAGATCTTCTACCTTTGCCTTGGTCAGGAGTGATTATCTTAACGTACATGTTTTAGGGGGTGGGGGAAACCGGAGCACCCGGAGGAAACCCACACAGACACGGGGAGGACATGGAAACTACACACGGAAAGGAGGAGAGGTCAACCCCGGGATTCAAACCCACAACCTTCTTGGTGTGAGGCAACAGTGCTGACCACCCCCTTGCTGCCATAAATAGCAAGAAGTAGCAAAACTGTAAGAAAACTGCAATGAATGAAACAAACCACATCCTAAACCTCCACTCTGCGATTTGTGAGCAAGATTACACAAATCTTGGACTTTCTAACAGAATGTAAGAAAAAAAGTTGCAAATTTATGAAAAAACCCACAGTTATTTTTTTCTCTGAATTTTGCAGTGCCTAGACTGCTCACTTCACACTACATACACTTATTACTAAATCTGACTCCAGAGTACAATTTGACGAGATCCTCTGCCAGTCCTACAACTACTCCACCTACTCCAGTTGTTATTTTTTTTATTTACCCCTACCCTCAGCTGTGGTAAAAAAAGATAAATAGAGGGCAATAATTTGTACAAATGTAATAAATTAGAAATAAATGATTTCCTTTTTGTTTTGAAATCATTTCTCATGAGCAAACCACTTCTTTTTCACTATCGACTCACCATTGTTAACCATTATTACAATAATAATATTACAACTTCGTTACTGATGTTTAGCCCTTGCGATCGAATCACACGGCAGGCGGATGAGAACATCGCACCAAATGCTCCTGCAACTGAGATGCAAATGCGCTTAATGTGGAAAAAGTGCCTTGCTTGTCTGTCGACGCAACCACATCTAGATATCCTGTCAACAGTTGACTTCCTCTGAGTACCGCAGTAAAAAGCTGCAGCTTTCTATGTACATGACAAGGGTACCGCTACATTATTCAGGACTGGAGCTTTTAGCTACACTTTTTGCTATTTTACCTTGACTGTCATATGTTATTAGGTAATTTATTGCAGCAGGTCCCAGAGTTGTTCATCTCTAGTATAAGGTGACATCATCACCATGAGCTGGGACCTGGGATCGCTGAGCCTCAGGTTAGCCTCTCCCTCATTTACAGAGAAACACTGACATCTTATGGCTCAACAGCAAACTACAAGAAATCACAGTATTGACCTACACCTGTCAGACCTGCAGTGTGAAACAAATGACTATAAATAGATATATTTAGATTAAATTAGACTAATTTAAATTAGTTTAGATTAAATGAGTCGAGTGACTACAGTCATTAAAAAAAAAAACAGTTGACATTTTTCACAAATATGGTCAACTTGAACTTAACTTCACACTTTTATCAACCCGTTCGCAGCCCTGGGAGTGTACGGTTGAGCTATGTTGCTGTGTGTGCTGTGGCTGACCTGTGTTCAGTGAGGATGCAGACGGCTGACGGGTGGCTGGAGCAGTAGGCCAGGTACAGCATCTTGATCTGAGACATCAGGTTCAAGTAGCAGCCTGCCACTCGTTGCTGGCCCTCTGTGACTCTAGACAGTCAGAGAGACAAGACAAGACATTCATCAAGTTTTAGGTTTTATTTCCCTCATTATGCTTTGTTTATGGGAATTTTGAAAGTCATTTGAATGAATTCTGATCGTTTGTTCCAACAAGTCACTGCAAAACCAAAACACTGCTAAGACATCCTGGACATATATTTTTTACTACTTTACTTCCCTTTTATTACCCTAAGGTTAAGATTGAAATGATTCAGGTATTTTTCTTCCTCAAAGGCAGCTGTGAATGTCATGCAGGCAAGAAAAATCATGCACTACTTTAAGCGGTTTTACAACTCTGCAATCAGATGCTGAAGTATGGCATCGGAGTCTAAAACGTACAGCAAAATCAATCTGATTATGTGCACATCGTAGTAGAGAACAATGCTGATCAAACTTACTTTGTACATTCCTCCAACGCCCCACACAGGCCCTGCTGGAAGGTTAGGATCTCCTCCAGGTTCCCACACAAGGTGGCGCTGTCTGCACTGCTCAGCCTGAACATATTTGATGGAATTTGTAAAGAAAGAGGCAGAGGCAGTTACAACATAAAAAAAAAAAAAAAAAAGGTTAAGAATGGAATTTACGTCTCAATATTTTCACGAAGACAGTTTTTAGAAATGAGGTTTTTAAGTAGTGAATGAGGAATCTAATAATCTGGATGTATATGATACACACATGCATACAAATTCTATACAATGATCTGATTGCTGAAAGTAGCATTGTGTACATTTCCGCACAGTTTCCAGCAGTAATCCACCGTTGTAAATGTGATTTGCCCATCAATGTTTTTCCTCTGCCCCTCCCCTCATCATCACTCTTACTTGTCACTGGCTTGCAGAGGTCGAAGGTAACAACTCAGCACCGTTTGTAGCTCTTTGACAAACTCTCGCTCGTGCTCCAAGATGTCCTGAACCACCTGAAGACAGACCAGCACAACGAGCAGAGTGCATCAACACTTAAGTCAGTCAGAGTCCATTATGCTGACCAAAGTCTGCTTTTAGTGGAAAACTGATTCATATTTTAGTCATTTGTGGTGATAAGTGAAAAATTATACAATTCTGAGAAATGGCTTTGACCAACTGGATACTGAAACCTGAATGTAGATGTAGTATTTACTTGTTGACTAGATGAGAACCAGCCATACATCTACTGTCTCCACCTACTGTAATCTTTCATGTTTCATAACATCATACAGATGAGGTATAACAAGACTATGTGAATTCAAGAAGCACAAAGGATATAAAGGAAAACAATATAGCTTTTCATGGCATTAAGAGTGTTTATTAGTTCCCTTACCACACTGTAGTAGTTCTTGGTCAGCTGAGTTCCCTTGGGAGAGACTGGTTTCTCTGTGGAAGAGATAAGATCAAAAAGATGAGTCGACTTCCAGCTGAAATAATCATAATCAAAAACGAATATTGTTTAAAATGGACACTATATTGGCATTCCAGGCGCTGACAGGGATCCAGCGGAGGGAGAGATACATAAGGAAATGTGATTCTTCCTTAAACATGACAGTGGAATGTGCAATATTCAGCTGACACATAATCTTATAAATACATAAAGTATTATTAGATATGGATTTGTGCAAAACTGCTGATTTACACAAATTGGATTTTTTTTTCCTGACCATATGAAACCTCAGTATTTGCATCTCATATTCTGTGTCGGCTCAGCATTTTTCAGTAGTCGTGAAATGTTTGCACTGTGTCGGAAAATGTCAGAATTATGTCATCGTCATGCCAACGTACTGTAATCCATCTTGCAGCAATACATCGTGTTTTTACCGGTAAGTACCATCATTCTTCCTTTTAAGTGATACTCCAACGTTTTTACGACTATGTTGGATCTGGGTCACCGCATTGGGTTTTCTAAGTTACATTTGGTGTTCGTTTAGTGGTAGTAACAGACCCTTAGGCTACAGAGAGCAACCACATGGAGCCACAGAACACAGAACACCAACCCTGGAACATGTGGAAAAGCCTCGACTCATCATCAACATCCATCCACAAACCAACAGTGACTTAGATACTAATATGTTTGGCTCAGAATATGTTTCCAGATGATATTTTGCCCTGAATCCATTTTTCATGGATTACTTTGCTTAAATAACTTTCAGGTGCCTTATGACATCATTTCACTGCTAGTCACCACATAAGGTGAAGTAAGAGACACGTACAGGGCGATCCAAGGAACAATAACACGCAGAGAGAATTCATTTTACATGCCGTTCCATTAGGGAAAATATATTTGAGCATTTATTGTTGTGTGCAGAATTTCTATTTATGCATTGTTGAAGAAACAGGACAGGGTTCCATCAGGGTCCATCAAAAAGCAGAAGAGACCTGCTGATTGAGACCAATATTGCAATTTGCCAGTTCCACCTATGGTTTGGACATCATTTCCCTGAACATCCTCACACTCTGTATACTTGTCTGTGTTTCTTGAATTACATTACACTGATACCCCCAATACATGTAGGGAGTCCGGGCACATCCCTGATCCACTGCTGTACTTACCGCAGGGTTTGATGTCACGCACATAGTTAC
>OMNV01029306.1:26570-54017 GCA_900303265.1 Brotula barbata
TGAACGAAAGCTCGTCCTCATTGTTCTGCTTGAAGTTGAAGCGCGCCTTCACCAACGTCTGCCCACCGTTCTCGGCCATCTCCTGTTGGGGAGGTATCTGTTTGAATATTTACAACACACTCTGTCTTCATGGAAATCATTGAAACAGATTAACAGAGACATACCACTGATTTGGATTGTCTCCGCAGGGAGCCTTTGGACTTGGCAGAGGAAAGTGTGTGTGACGAGGTGGGCTGACTAGGACTGGGAGCACCGGACTGTGGACATGACCTCTCAGCACCACAGTCTGCAGACACACACAGAGAGAAACTTAAGACTAGGATGCTGTGGTCTTCATCAGGGGAACAACACAAACACACCTGCACATTCATGCATTCATGCACACGTGTGACAACATGATGAAAATTCCATTTGAATAGGGTCCATCGCACTTCACAGTGAACACACACACGCGCACACACACACACACAAGACTAAACATCAAAAATGTCTGACAGAATCCCCACATACAAAGATAATACACAAATCACAATAAATTACAATAAAAACCCTACAAAGCATATTATTTATTAGTATTTAAATGTACATATATCACATTTTTTATGTAAATTAACCCCCCAGACATTCGAGTGACTCGATGAAAGAGATTAACCTTCACAGATCTTTCTATTTCATATCTCTCCAGTCACCAGGCTTTTCAATGACTATGTGCCTGTGCACAACATGAAAAGTATAACCCAAGTCCTACCCCTCTACGGTGTCATTTCTGAGCCACTGCAGCAGAATAACCCTGATTTAGGGTCAGTCGTAGCTGCCAGCTGTCCTGCAGTATGAGTGCTCTCTGAGAGATGCACCAACAGAGATACCAGCACTCACCCAAAAAGTGGCACAAGACAGCCCTGCAGACACAGACACATCCACAAACGACAAGCTGGAACACATTCACCGAAGATGTGTCTGTGCTAGCCTAGTACATTGGCTAACTCTGAAAGTTACAGTAGAATAACACTATGGGACATCAGATAGAATTGATTATTCATTTAGATCAAATACACTACAACTGACTAACATCAACGTAAGGCGAGGTCATGGATTCCAGCATGCCACTCCCCACATACGAAGAGTGGCCCAAACTAGCCTGTCTGTCAGCAACATTAACTCCGTAGTTACCGCTGTTATTTTTACACGCTGGCAATGTTCTGACATATTCTGAAGAGCACGAAGGGGGACCAAAGCACAGCCTGCCAAAGGATCACAAGCAGAAACACAGAGGTCTTTTGTGTGTGATCATATCAAATAACTTGCGATTAATCCACTTCAAATCAAGCTCACTTCTGAAGATGGTTGAACAGCTGCTGGGCTGAGCCAGCCAGTTACAAATTTGCATATAAATTAGAGCACAGCATTGACAAAGGCTTTCTGGTCCATATCTCAAGCTGTGGCATACATACGTCCTCCACTTCATTAGCGTGCATTAAAGACTTTGCTCTGATTTTATATATAGGAGGTTTGGGGGGGGAAGAGTAGATATTCTAATACAGCATAGACAGTAGATATTACAAAAGGCAAGTACAGCAAATCGTGCCGTGTTCCAGCTTTACTGCTAGTCTGGCACGACCACAGGCAAATATCTTTCCCCACAGGAAAGTCACAAGTGCGTGTTTTCAAATAGCCTTGAGCTTTGTGTATTTGTTATGAAGGATACAGTGAGTTGCTGAGGTAGCAGCTCAGGCTAAAGACACTGACTTAATAATTATACGGCTGCTGATTTGCTCTTTAGTAGCCTTAAGGACACAGTTGGAGGCTGCATGCTATTACCTCTTCAGTGCCCCCAAACAAGTGATCTCAAATGATGCAATTAACCCCAAAATGCTCTGGGGTGACTGCACTGTGAGCCATTTCATGTTCTGTCCTTGCTGAACAGGTGGGTGCGTACTCCCAAAAAGGATGTGCAGCAAGATGACTGACAGCTTACACTGGAGTTTTATCTGAAGGTATAGGAGCTCGTCAAATGATCAACATTGGATATTAGTCGGGGGCCGTGAACGGTTTGATGCACATGGGCAAATATGGCACTCAGCATGACACAAGCACACACTGCCACGCCAGCTGCCCACAAGCAACATACCCGATCGTGATTCAGACGATGGGCTCCAAGCATCGACAAGACAGTTTAACAGAACACAATACATAAACCAGGGTGCTCAAAATTTAGTTACGCAACAGTGGCAGGGGAGGGCTTACTCCTAAAATGATTGGATAAGACATTGGTGCAGTTTACTGTGCACTAAGGCTGGACAATATGGAGAAAAATGATGCCACAATGATAACTGACGCGATTATGTGAAGTGAAGGTTTGCAATATCAAATTGTCCCCTGTTGTACATGCTGCAAGTGTACAGCATAAATTCTGACTCGTGTTGGTGCAAATTTCATGCACGTCATCACAGATGAAGTGATACAATCCTGAAATTCAGTACACAAAGTCATAGTTCATGTGAACGATACGTGTAGTTTAGCATGTGTATGCATGTGTGTCATGACAGAGGTGCGTTCAGTGATTACATCTTTCCCCCAGTCCTTCTCCAGCTCTGTTCTGAGCCACTGACTTCAGCAGTTTATCACATTTTATTGCAGCCCTCTGCAATATGCACACTGCATGACTGAATGACTTCTTACAATAATAATAATAAAAATGTTATCCTACAGCCCTACTGCTTTAGATGCCTTACTTTAAAGAGGACATCATGACGAAGATGCTGACACTGAAGATAATATAAAACCACACCACATCACTGTTATTTCATTCTTCACTGCTCTCTGCAGGTACTGTGCTCCATCCTGTCAGAATGAAACAGGGGGCCAAAGTGCACGGCTCATACCTTGTGTTGCAAAGTTGACAGCCAGCAAAGTGGTCAGAACTTTGCCAAAATTCTCCCCAGTGTACAAGCACTCGGGTTCAAATCCCTGGAAAAAGAAGAGAAATATGCAGTTAGATTGAAAAGTCATAAAACACAAGAAAAGAAATTAGAATTATTTCTACTCTTGTGCGGATCTGAGAAGTATTACTAAATGCAGACACAGGCATTGCAATAGGCTGTAACAAGTCAGAGAAGAAAATGGACGCGGTGAGCATGACCCATATTTTATGACTTTATAATAAAGCAGGCAATGCCGCGCTCATTTGCAATTGGCTGCGCGCAAACACACTCAAATAGATGCTCAGACGTATAAACACACACAGCTTGTTACTTCTTCGTCAGACAGCTATCTTCTTTCCTGTCGTGGATAATGTTTCACATTTTAAATAAAACATCTTAAATATGGAGTTTGAGGAGCTCATCATCGTTAATGGGTCCTGTATGACCTCATTCTGGGTTAAAGCGACTGTGACCATTACATTTGTAAGCGCGGGATCATCCATTGGTTTTACGTTACACTAAACATACTCAGCTAGCTTTGAATCCTGCAAGTGTCATGTATCACCATCTGGGAGAAAAACATAGTCACTGATGAAGGGAATGAAAAGCTGTCAAAAGTACATTATAATAAACACAACAAAGGTCACACACACCACGGTTTGAACCTGTGTGTTTTGAACGCGTGCTGCATAAGATGTATTGTTGTAGTGGCATATATACAAAATTGTGAGGCCTTCATCAATTATTAGCACTTCCTCTTTCAATGCAGAAGTGAAAATAGAATGACTACTCTCTTTGTGCTGTCAGAGCCCTGTAGTTTAAAAAAGTTCTATGACCATGATTACATCACTGACCAAAGGATGGGCAGGGCTCATCGGAGCGCCACAGAAAACCCCTGGCTGATACATTTGACAGTGACTCTCTAAAGCCTCTGCCCATGAGCTACTGGGCTGCCACAAAATGTCTAATTATGGACTATGGGCAGGTTGGCGGATGAAAGCAAAGGGGACCTCCCAGACATAACAAGCCAGCTGGACAAAACTACTAAGCCATTCGACTCTGCGGAGATCCAGCCTTACTGACTCAATTAGAAACCAACTGATGTGATTCAAAACCAGAAAAGGGTATTTATAAACTTGCAAGAAGAATTACTGTCAGGCCCAGCAGCTACACGTGGACCAAGAATCACTTGTTGTTTTCCAGTATAAAAGTATCTTTTAGTAATGCCAGCCTGAGGAAAATTCCTATGGGTTTTTTTTAACTGCAGCAACAAACAAATCGCAATGTTACAATGACAGAATGAATACCAGGAAGTAAACAGTCTTAAAGACTAAGTTGGTGAGGACGGAGACAATAGTCATGCAGGCCAACAGTTCTTTTTCTGTCTGTTGAGTGGGACTGACTGAAAAGAAGACCTCTCTCCACATGGAAGAGTGATAAAAACACAACACCACACAAGCAATTCTGTTTGTGTGTGTGTCATCTCTATGAACTGCTGTGGATAAGAGATTCAAATATGACTACAGTCTCCAAAGTGTCTTGTTAATTATGACATCACTCACAGAGCTTTTCTTTGACAGCTACTATCAAATGACAAACTTACCTCCACTTTCAGAGTCGAGCATCCTCTCAAGAACTCCCGAATGTTTGCAATGCAGTCTGCTTCAGTTCTGGGATCCTGACAATACTGAGCATACAGACACAAAATATATATATATCAACACTCAGCTCGACTTAATGTACCAAATCGCCATCTGACAAAAACCCGAAGCAAAAGCTCCGTGCCGACGGTACCGATGAGTCAGTGACAATTACGAGCTCCAGCTGTCCTTGTATGATCCGAATGTGGTCACCGACAGTTTACAAAGTAACTGTGGATTCTTCTTCAAGAAGACACAACCATTAGCGCCACACAAGCGACAAGGTGTCCATAACTAAACGATAAACATCCGCTGAAAACTGTCAAATTAAAATCCCCATTAGCGCTGGCGTTAGAAATTCCGGAAGTGGGTACAACTGGCTTTATGGTGTATCAAATCCAACTTAAAACAGTCGCTCCCGTGTTGGTGTGTGGTATTCTGATAGACAGTGTGGGGAAACCCGACAAAAACAGCTTAAACGGATGGGAAAGTCTAGACTTTATTTTAAAGGAACCCTCTTCCGGTTTGAATGCAGCTGTTTCCGGTTGGCTTGACGCAGTTGACGCAGCTTTTCACAGGGAAGAGACGAGCGTTTAGGAGGAAGTGACGAACCCCCCTTGCAACTGTTATTTATCATTATCAACTTTGTAATCTCAACAAATAGTCGTGTGTTTGACACTTTTATTCATATTTGACAAAACATTAAGTTGTACTTAAGCGCCGTCCCATTAGATGCAGCGCTTCGTGGACTCTTCTGGTCCCGTTGTTTGGCGTTCTAATCACCGAATTTGTCCGCTGTTGTGGGTGTTCACACTCACTGTTGTGTCAAGAATGCGGAACATTTGTTCTCGTTCCACAGGAAACAGCATCCTGATATTCACACCTGAAAATTAAGTCAGCCAAATGCTGCAATTTGGCCGCGTTAACCCAAAACTAAAGGAAACAAACACAAAACTCCAGTGTACACACGCTGTGGAAAAAGAATGGGCCTGCAGCTCCACGGAGAAGTTCCGCACCGTATCAGTTTCATGAAACCCCTCCCGTTCTTCAACAACCGCCGATCAGCCGGCATTTGTTGACTTTAGATAACTCGCACCAAACAAATGAAGAACTCACCTTCGGGGTGAAACCAGGTACGAGCCGCTCGGTGAGCTTACACAGGACGACCCCATCCTTCAACGATGTTTTCAGAAAGTCCTCCGGGTCCGCGATATTCTTTTTAGGCGAGCTCAGCACCCCTAACGAGATCAACCACGTTACCGTCTGCTCCTCTGGATTCATAGCTCCACTGAATGATCATTGCCTAAGCATGCATTGCTGGAAACTGGCGTCCTGTTCCGTATCAATATGCCACTCACATCCGCACTTCTGCTAGAAGTAAAAAAAAAGAAAAAAGGAGGCGGTGGGGAAGGACGACGGAGTTTGTATCTACACTACTGATGATCACCCCTACTGGCAAACAGGCACCTCAACAATACTGTACACACACACGTCACAAAAAACACTACTAAGAGACATCAGGGATCATATCTGGTGTCTGACCCAACAAAGTTTAGGTTTGTCTGATCAGTGGATTAGTTAGCAGTTACTGACGAAATTCAATCAAGTTTTGGAAGAGCACAGACGCCTGACAGTTCTTACTTAAGCCACCATAACCTCTATAAATCCCAAAATGTAGTAAAGTAGCTTCATACCAGCAGTTAGTTGTTGAGAGTTTAGAGTATTACCCTTGAATTTGCTGCATAAAAATAAAGTGTGAAGTTTAAAAAAAATACACAGGTCAACCATAATCACAGCACAAAAAAGTTTGTCTGGTTTTTATTGAATACTGTACACAACAAGTTACAAATAAATTCCCAGCCTGCGTTATGCTCTCTCTCAGCTCTGTTCCGCGCAACTTGAATCCGACGACTGGTCTGCAAACAGCGGCATCTGAAAGTTTGAAAATTACAAAAGGTTTAACAATGGTATACAAATGAAAATTCAGTCCAAAAAATAAATAAATAATTGTACCCTTTTCATTTTCCCTTTTTTCAGCACACTGTATAAAGTGTTGTATTGCAGATAGCATAGTACATCCAGGTTTTATTTTCCCACCAAACATTTTCAGCATTGCCTCTATGATTAAGTAGGGCTGTCACTTTCACACACTAATAAGGCTTCACAAATCAATAAAATAAATGCAATTAATTTTGTTTGACTATTTTGGTAGTTATATCTGCCTGTGTCTGAGTGTGCTCCATTATTTTGTGGAGAATACTTTAGCTTTTGCAAATTCAGAGAGGTATAAGTATAGTTTCCGGCTGTATTCCAGGGTCATTGTTGCTGAAACACGGAACATGGTAATTATTTTCATCCTGTTGATTCTGTTCATTTCCGTGCAAAACCCAATAGTTCTGAGAAGAAAAAAAAAGGTAAATTGTGCTGATTTTTTTTTTTTTAAATGGATAGCCCTTCGATGCTCAGATTTTAATCAATCGTAACAGTCCAGACATATCAGTGAATGGTTTCCTCATTATACACACCTAATCTGGTGTGCCGCGGTTCTGATGGTGCACCAACTTGACGCCACAAAATCGGGTGCTGAATACTGCTATGGCAGTTGGATGGGAACGTTGTTCAGCCTACAATTTAAAAAAAACAAACAAAAACAAACAACAAATTAACATGTCGCCACGCTTTATTATGTATTTAAGTATATAAAACTGATCCTGAAGTCCTCGGTCCGAGCGTATGTTTTGCTTGTGAGAGTATCCAGTTCTCATTTAGGTGATGACATTCTCCCAGAGGTGTCCATTGTTTGAATTGGCATGCTTGTGGTAGGCGTTCATACTGAAAAATGGCTCTTAATTTAAAAAAACCTCTTACAGAACTTCGCTTAAACTATCCAACCTCTGAACTTAGATTTCAAAATGCAGTGTCGCCAATCACTGTTACTGAAGTTGGACGATTGGTTAGGAAAAATGGGATCTTCGGCGACTGTTTTCTCAGTTGGCAAAACGACTTAACTTTCACTGTTGAAAAAGGATGGAACTTCTTGGGCTGCTGCTGTAGTTGACATTTTTATCTGATGAAAAAAAACTACATATTAACAGGCAGAGTTGACCGTGGCTCTTTTTTTTTTGTCCTCTCAGGCAAAAGCTGTCTTCAACATCAGCCTTTGAGTGGAGATTGAAATACAGGACATTCAGAAACTCATTTACAGATGAGAAACAAAGAGGTTTGCTTTGCTTACCAGCTGTTGACTATTGGCCGACTTGAATAGACTCTTGCATTTGGTTGTTGTGGCCTTTGGTTATGTCGTTGCATGCCATCATACTTTGGCACTAGGGTGATGCTCCATTTCCCAGGAAACAATCGGAAAAATGTTGACAGTAACATTTGCCCAATGCCCTTTAACATTAGGGACCAACTGGAAGCACATCTCTGTTAAGAACTAAGTCACTCGACCATCTCAATAGCACAAGCAGAGACTTGACGTTTTGCACAGGACTTTGGAGAAGACTGTATCACTCCTCTACATTTATGTCACTGGATTTGGTCTTGTTTCGAATATCGACGAGCAGTGGTCAAGATGTCACTAAAAGCTTTATTAAAGTAGGAAAGCCAAAATTTAGGGCATTGTAGATTTCCAACAGCACTGAACGTACAAAAACACTCACTTGGTAATTGTACCATTACATGAGCAGGTGAAATACCAGTTTAAAAAAAATTTACACTTAAAATAAACTGGGAAAGTCGTGATAAACAAATAAATAGCTGACAGATTAAGCTTCATATTCCACAGTGTAAGACAGCACTTGTCTCGTTTTCAGATTTCTTCCAAGACATTGGTTAACTGAGCGTACAGACTTAATGTTTGCGCTGATGTGATTTCCATGTCCATTTTAATATCTGCTGCGAGCCATTCCCCTATCAGCTCGACCACCGCGGCCACCACGAGGCCCTCCACGACTTGAGCCACCGTATGAATCGCGTGGAGGGTAGCCTCTATCAACAGGGGGAGCTGGGCCCCTGTCTTGCCTGCCCATTCGCTCACCACGGCTAGGTGGATATTGGTCACTCCGACTGCTGGGGTAACTGTCACGACTGCCATACCCATCTCGGGAACTGCTGCCATAGTCATCATAACGACTGCTTCCACTGCTCCCACCATAGGATGGTGGGGGGCCCCTTGAAGGAGGGGCGCTGCGAGAGTTACCTGCAGGGTCAATGGGTCAGGTAATTGGCAAGGTTCAATTTACACATTTACTTGCACCGTCAAGTGCTCATTTGCCAATGAGAATTTATTCTGAAACAAACTTGAACGAATGACACATTTGTCTCCCATCTTCATCGTACTGGTTATAATTTAACGGCTTAGGTTTTTGAGGGCAATCACATATCCAATAATGACGATAATTAGGAGCAATGACACCGATTTCAGCATGCCATTCATTTGAGTAGCCATTTTTCCTTGTCCAGGTGTTAGAACTGCAGCACGTGGATTTCAAAGTCTTGATGGTTTTGTGAAGGTTACTCCTTGAGGGAGTGGATGGTCAGAAGATGTTTCCATGGACTTTTTGGGTTTCCTTATGGTTGCCAGCTCCCTTGAGTACATTAAGCAGTTTGCTCTATTTTTCTCATATAGCCACAAGCACTTATTCTTTTGATGAAGGCAGTCATAATAGGAATGCGATATGTAGACACGACTGGTCTATAGAATTTTGCGTTTCAGGGTTTGCGGTAACGAGAGACCAGTATGTTGAGGCTTACGACGAACATAATGAATACTGGCAACTTGATTTGCAGGTCAGGGATTTGAAAAAGGACAGAATGTTTGAGGATGCCATTTCTTCTGGGGAGTGGAAAATATCTGCAGCTTCATCTGACTTGAGATGTGGGAGTCAATGTTACAATTGGGTTGGTAACTAACTATGAAGCTCTTGGGTGAACCTTATATGTGATCTTATTACACTCATGTAGTCATGTCTTACCGTAACCATCATATGAGTCTCGGTATGAGCCACCACTTGGACGGTCCATATAGCCTCTGGGCTCCCGGCCTCCCCCGTAGCCATCACGGTCACTGCATGACCAGGTTGTTAGTGACAATGTAAAATGAGCGACAAATTTAACAGTTTAATCAATCAGCCCATAACATACCTGTATCCCCTTGACATTGAGCCATAGTCATCTCGGGAACTGGAGTTGGAGTACTCTCGATATGAATAATCTCGAGGAGGGGCTCCATAATCTCTGGAATCCCTGGAGTTATAATCCCGACTGGAGTAGCTGTGAAACAACCGGAATTAAAATTTCAAATATTCCAATTCATTGTGTCCAAACAGTGAGCCAAAAAGCCCACATGAATTCCATATATATTGATATGAAACAATTAACTGTCCAAAATAGCAAAGCTCAAATAAATTAATTATATTACAATCACAATTCGCATTTAGCAGACACTCTAAGCAAAGCGAAGTACAATTATATTGTTTCAATTCAATGTTATATAAATTCATTAATTTCCACACTATACCAATTCATTACATTTGTCTCAGTAATAGCAATATTCCATAACTGTCAGCTAAATCAGATGTAGTGCACAATATTTGACAATGATCATTAAAAAAGAACTGCCAATGTGTACTTCTGTGTAGGATAGCCCTGCCATACCACATTGTCTTACCTGTCTTTTGAACTGTAATGGTCATCCCTTGGTGACGGATAATCATCTCTCCTGGAACCCATGGAGTCTCTACGAGGCGGTGGTGGACCATAAGGATCTCTGTCCCTTGACATGGAGGCTAAAAAAAATAATTAATTACAATCTTGCTTACAAATCACAAAATGTCCCAAAATTCTAATAATACTTTTAAGTATATGCAAAAACAACATTTGTGGTTTATTTGTGGTATCTTAACCATTCTGACTAGGATGTGATTTTCCTACAAATGGCTTAAAACACAGCTGAGAGGTCGGGGGGTTACATGCAAGGTATCCATGAGCATGTACAATATTTCAAAGGATTTTTTCTTAAATCAAGTAAATCTTCTTGGGGTTGTTTGTTGAGATTTGAATCAAGAGCAAATTCCCTCACACTTACGTCTGTTCATCGGACCAGATGGTGCTGAACGCTTTAGTGGGGGGCCTCCATTACGAACTGGCGGCCCTCTCTTCAAGGGAGGTGGTCCTCTGGATGACATCCCTTTAAAGAAGGGTTCACTCTCGCCATTGTCATAGTAATCTTTAAACAGACAGAGAACTAATAAATCACCAATCATAGAGGCGCTAGTGAGAAGAAAAAAAATACCCAGAAACACAGAGTACTTTTGTTAAGATTTCATTCTGGCTGCTAAATTCTTACCTCTGGATGGTGGGCCCCTCATGCCACCGGGACCTGCCCTGGGCCCTCTAGGTCCTCTGGGCGGAAAACGGCTGCGAGAGTGTGGTGGTAGTGGACCTCTTCTACCCGAGCTCTCAAACTGAGGTTTTGTGGCCTGCTCCACTTTGATAGGTTTTCCATCAAGAGACTATGGTGAAGAATTACACATGGCATTTTCAAGCAAACATTTTTTACATAATAGATAATTGTAGATAGACAATGTATTGCTTACTTTTCCATTCATCTCATGTGCTGCATCTTTTGCATCAGCTGGACTGTCAAAAGTAACGAACGCAAAGCCTCTAGATTTGTTTGTTTCGCGATCTTTCATCAAAAGAACTGAAAAAAAGCAGATTATTTGAACAAAAGTATTAGAATAACCATGTCACTGGTTTAAGAAAGTCTACAAAATGTCATCATTACAAAGATTTACAATATTTTTAAAGTAACTGCAAACTGATGTAAACAAAAACTGACATTTTGGGGAACAGAGATTTGGTATGAACCCAATCACCTAAACATCACTCGATGGCTTTTGTACACGAGTAGCTAATTCGGCTATCAGTAAACAAAAAGTATTACCACTGTTGGGCCTGACCATTTCTGTGTTTGGACTAAGAAAACAACCATACAACCACCATTTTATCTGGCTGCTTCAAGAAGGGAAGGGGTGCACCTTGCCCCCGCCCCTCTTTTTACAACTAGACGTGAAATAGTTGATTTTCCTTGACCTGAGAAGCCATGCCCACCTTCAATGGCCATGGGTCAGTTTGACCTGACTCAAACAGACATCATCAGGTCAAAAAAACCAGAGACTTGGCCATCCATTCTTTTTTATTCCTCTCTTCAAGAGCTCTCTCCCCTCTTCCTTTGGGCTCCCTAGACTTTCAGGGCTGCAGACTATAACAGAAAAATATAACTTACACTTATATTATTCTACACATATACGCTCACACTTATCCAACATTGGATATACTCATCCCTTCAACTTTTCAACTTTCACTAATCTCCCACCGATGCACGCACATCAACTATACATTTCACATCTATTACCAAAATTCTCACTACAGTCACACCTTCCTTGACGCAGCCCCTATTATTTAGTTTCGGTCAGGCCACCCTTGGAAGCACCCCTGCTCCAAGCACTGCACCCGGGACGCACCTGGCAGCACTCAACATAAACAAATAACACCATCCTACTCTGTCCTTTCATTAGTTTACCTATATAATCTCTCTTCATACTTTGCTCGTGGTCAGTCACTCTGGGCACTTTTGACCTTTCTTGAGACTCAGACTTCTTCTTATGCAACAAAGACAGAAGACAAAACTCTGCAGACTTGTCTTATATTCTTCTCACCTACAGATTTCCACGACACTGACCCCTGGAGCCTTTGTCCACCACGTGAGGCCTCCAGCGAGCCTCATGCTTCAGTGTGTGTCCTGCTCGACTGGCAGACAAACCAACTTTCAAGTTTGGCGCCAGCGGCTTCGACCAAATCAACCGACTGGCAAAAGGAACAAAATCCCCTGCCAGGAACCCTATCGGGCCGACCCGTTTACTCTCACATCGGACTGGACCATAAAGCCAACGGCATCCCGGACGGTGAAATCTAATTATACTTCAGCCTTTTCCAAGACTGAGGTACTTTTGGTGTCTAGGGCAGAGTTAGGTAATCAGTATTCCATTTTGGTTACGCTATTTAGCAACTTTAATTGTTTTGTTGATGTTTTGTCATACAATGATGTAAGACAGGGACACAAAGTCGTTGTTTTCTGCTAAGAAGGGATACTTAAAATATTCCAACCCTTTTGGTTGTGCTAGTTTGCTACTGTGTTAAGACCAATGACTAAAGTTTGCCTGTAAAAAGTCCGGACCCAATCTACGGAGTGCCACGCACCGCAATCCGTGTCCCGAGAGGCATAGTGTGAATCGCTGATTCTTGTAAGACCAGAAGCATTTACGTGGATCTGTGCTTATCTAATAAAAATGAAAAACGATGGCTCAACCCCCACCTTCAACGATTCTGCCATATTTACTGAAGTACTGCTCCAGGGCCTTTTCAGTGGTTTCTGTGTTCAGCCCACCGATGAAGAGCTTTCCTGGTCGATCCGCCTCCGCCATGCTGCAAAAATCAACCGCCTGCAAAAGAAAACACGGCAGTGTAAAGAACAGCGGCTATTAAGACAATAACTTCTGCATACATTCACCGTATGTTGTTATCGTCGGTCCGTTGCCCTAACCACATTACTGTTGAAAAGTCTCTTAAATTCGCAAAATGGCGATAAATGTACTAGCGGCTGTAGCTAATTGTCTCACGTTAGCTAGCAAGTGATACAGCTACTGGAAGGCAACTCGGATGTAAACAGCAAAACTAAATATATCGATATTGTGTGTTATTGTTACGTACATATTGATTTATCTGCCGCGTGATTTATACATTACCTAGTGTTACTTCTTCGATAGTGTTGCTAAACGAGCTACGGCAACGGTGGCTCCGTTGATCTTCTTCTTTGTAATTAATGTCAACTCACAACCTAAATATGTATGTCGCCACCTATTGTTAGGGGTGTGTAGCGTGACGTCAATGGCATAAAAAGGATCTATAGCCCAGTAAAATACACTTGTTGACTTTAGTTTTTAACGTCATCCTCTCAGTAATTGTACATGCCTGTACATCTAGTTTTTCTGCACCGTATGTTTGCTTGTATGTAATTTGTGTTTTCAGTCTTTACTGCCAACCATTGAAATGTGGAATATTCAAGTGGGACCTGTGCGTCAGCCCTTTTGTTGCTCTGGAAAGATTTTAGTCAAATTCTGACCTGCAGGTAATGTTCTCACACAGATTATGTAATGTTTTGTAGTATAACCAAAGGGTAACTTTTGGGCCCCAAAATGCTCCCTTTGATCTCCTTGATAACAGCATTTCCAAATCTGGCACTAATTACTCCACCACGTCGACAAGATGATCCACCGAACGGGCTTTTCAGGTCAACCGTGTTTCGTGCTCTAGTTTCTATCTGTCATGTCCATCTGTTATTTATAATATTTACTTTATAGATGCGTAAAGCAAAAGTAAAGTTGTATATTTTATCTTTAAAATAAAATAAAATAAGTTAATATTGTGTTTATTTGTTGTGAAAAGGAGCTCAAACGTAACCTTGGTTAAATAAATATTAAGATAAAGATGAGATAACTTATAGCAAACAGCTACCATCATGATCAAGTTGTAAGAAATCATGTCAGGACCTGAAGTACTTAATAAAGCACTATATGAGCATTACAGATAATAGCTGGATGAGATGAGAGATGAGACATGAGATTAGATGAACTTCAATTGTCCCACGGCTGGGAATTTTTTTTGTCGCAGCATCTTAAGTGAGGCAGAAGCATAGGAATAAAAGTCAGGCACATACAGGAACAGAGTAGAAAAGAAATGTAAGAGAAAACAGTATAATGTTTAACAAAAAACCCTACATATCAGTAGTTAACTATTCTTAACTATATTGAAAGTTTTATTTAAATATATTCATATGTAGCTATTTAACATAATTCAACTACAATTACCAAAAAACTAAAAATAAAGCTATATAAACCGACCATACGCTATATACTGGACACAACATACCATGCTATATACACATACCACCGCATTTCACATATTACATACAACATATTACGACATTAAATATATATGTATATATATAAGTGTGATAATAAGTATAATATATATACAGTATATAAGTGTGATATCGATATTGTTTTAGAGGGATATATGCACGACTTCCGTCATTTTGTTTCCGCCTAACGTGACACGAGCAACGTCATCGCTGCTGTCTGCCAGACAGGTCAGTCCAGTAGCGCTGCATCTCGAGTGGGACAGGCTCAATACCTTCGTCAACTTAGCAATTATTTGTCTCTGAAAAAAGGAACTCTCCCATTTAACTCAGGAAGACAAGCCGGATAGTGCCGTGTCCGCGCTAAAATGAAGAAGCGGATACATTTGTGTTTTGTGCGGGTTTACCTGATACTCTCATGTTTCCAATTGTGCTCTGCGTTCTATCTTCCGGGTTTAGCCCCTGTGAGTTTTTGTGAAGAAGGCAAAGGGGGTGAAGATTGCCAGGTAACTTATTGAGATATCTAAAGACAAGCATTTCACCTCTAACCATGTGGATTTTCGGAACAATTGTAGATTTCTATTTTGCACGTCTGTAAGCTTTTTGTACGCTTGCTAGCTTGCTAACCAGTCCTCCCTTAGGCCTCGACTATTGCCTGGAACTGCAGCTCTGACGAACTGTTGTGATGCATATAAAATGGTTTTTTTTTCGAAGCTGTCATTGCCAAATGCACACATTGACTTTAGCTGGCTGGCGGAAAACGGAATAATAGCACTCACAAGTGCAATACAGATAAAGAAGGACGACATAAATTAAGGCTAGCTTTAATATATACGGTACCTGGCCAAGTGGAGGTACAGACTAGTTTCTGTTCATTGTCCGTGCCGTCGGAGTCTAACCTTCTGGCATTGATATTCAAAATATTTCTGGCTTCACACGAACCACAATAAAACAGTTCGTGATTTGTCATCCAATGTTTGCATTGTATATGACAGAATGAGAAACGCCAGCCTCTTGACTCCGCTAACAGAAGAGCAGGCTTTGGTTCTTGCTAGCCCACAAATCATGCTTCTCTGATAGTTTCATGTTACTGTGACTAATGACCGATGTATTGTCGCTTCTTTTACAGACAGAAATCCAACTGTTTGTGAATCGCCTGGACTCCGTGGAATCAGTGCTGCCTTACGAGTATGATGTGTAAGTGGCATTTATCTTGTTGACGACTTCTCTGAATACCTTTGTCCAAGTCCAAATCATTTCCATACGCTGTGTGTCAAACTTTAAATTTGTTTTTTAGATTTGACTTTTGCAAAGATGATAAGGAAAAGAGACCAAGTGAGAACCTTGGACAGGTGTTGTTTGGGGAGCGAATTGAATCTTCGCCCTACAAGGTGAGAATTGGCTGATTTTTTTTCTTCTCTTGACTCTGACTTTTTCAAACTTTAAATTCTATATTGGCCATATTCACACTTTCTTTGTATATTGCTATCTGCGACATGACTCTTATCTACCTTTTCCAGTTTACCTTCAATAAAAATCTAAAATGCGAAAAAGTATGCTTGAAAACATACAAGAAGGGTACTCAGGAAGATGTCACCAAATTGGACTTCCTTAAAATGGGAATGCAGCTAAACTACCAGCACCACTGGTGAGTAATATATTTGTAAATTGTGACTTTCAGTGTACGGTTGAAAGATGGATGGAAACAGGAGAGAAAAATCTGAATTTAATTGAATTTTTGTTCAGGATCATTGACAACATGCCGGTGACGTGGTGCTATGAGGTGGAGGAAGATCAGAAGTACTGCAACCCAGGCTTCCCCATTGGCTGCCTTGTTGGTGCAGATAGCCAACCTAAAGATGCTTGCGTAATTAATGTGAGCTGCCTGTTCTGTATTAGATAGATAGATAGATAGATACTTTATAAATCCTGAAGGAAATTCAGTAGCTCATAATGTCTGTATAACATGTAATTTTTTGGTAATTAGTTCTTGAGTCATAATGAGTCTTATACTATTATTTTCAGTTACCAAGCAACCTCTGACACAATACACTGCATGCAACATTATATGACATTTGATAACTGAGATGATGTTAAGCTAGTAGGCTAGTAAAAGTATTCAGATAGTTTCTGGATTCTACCACAAGTACTGCAAGTTCTTTTTTTACATTTGTTTTTCTCCCCAGAATGAATTCCGCCTGCCAAACACATTTTACGTTTTCAACCATGTGGACATAAAAATCACTTACCACAGTGGGGCAACAGAAGGATGGAGAGGAGCTCGACTGGTGGCTGCCTCTCTGGAACCCAGAAGGTAAAAGCCAACATTGTGGCAATTTTCCATCAGTCAAATCAACCTGAACGACAGATTATTTGGAGCTTACATTAGCTTTTTATAGACGTGTACATTCAGTTTTCATAAGGCTGGTATGTGTTTTGTGTACACTAGTATCAAACATCCAGAAACTGGCCCTAATTGTGAGGGAGGCAGTCCAATGGAGATCAATGTGGACTTTAATAGTGATGTGTCAGTGATGTACAGCTACTCAGTCTCATTTAAGGTAAGCATCCCATCCATATGGGCCCAAAGTGTACGATTAATATGTAACAAAATAATAAATGACATGTAGACAGGATAATGAGAGACAAAATCAATATTTTTTTTGTATGTATTTTGCAATAATTGAATTTTGCACAATTTTTAAAGGAAGACAATTCCATCAAGTGGGCATCTAGGTGGGATTACATTTTGGTCTCCATGCCCCACACCAACATTCAGTGGTTTAGGTAAGAGAATACTTCACACCGTCTTTTTTTGAATTACTGGCTTTGTAACGCTCTCTGCTTCTTCGTACCTACTGATTGACACCGTGGTGTGCTTTGTATGTTGTCTAGCATCATGAACTCCTTGGTCATTGTCCTCTTCCTCTCTGGTATGGTGGCTATGATCATGCTGAGAACCCTGCACAAGGACATTGCAAGATACAATCAAGTGGACCAGGTAAAGGGAGACACAGATGTACACATTCCACTAACCTATAAATCTGAATCTCATTGTTTTTTGTCTATATTGTAGTAGAAAGTTGCAGGCATCCACACAGACTGCTCAGAATAGCTGTCACTTTGCTGGAAAACCTCATCCTTCCAAGATGACAAGGACCAACAAAAATGGCAATGCATTTTAGAGATGATTACCAGGATTTCAAAAGTTACAGGAAATCACTGGTTGTAGGATTTTCTCACATGATTTTGTTAATTAAACACAAGTAGAGACATAGAATAGACAAATATTGATGGTACCACAGATTTCACCTTGCAGTAACTGAGGAATTACTTTGTATCTGTATCACAGTTATTTGAACAGCACATGTACAGTCTGCCCAGAAGTATCAATATTTTGTTACATTTCACAGGCAGACTTGATAAAGTTTTCAACGATTGGAAGGAACAACTCTCTACTCTATGTAAGATTATTGAAGGCTGTTCTGTGGTCATTCAATCAGTTCTTTGGGCATTTGATTTTAGACTAGCCTTTGTTGTTACAGTATAACACAATGTAAAATGTGGTGTGAGTTTCAAGGTTAATCAATTCAAGATAGGAAGTCAATCCTTTTTCATGTCAGATTTTATAGTTGTGTTCCAAATCTCACTTGTGGTAAAAAGTCTCAGACTCACATGATTCACTTCCTGGTGGATGGTTTAATCTTTATGGATGTTTTACAAATACTAACTATCTCCCTGATTGTGATCGTTGCTCAATCACTGTTTGCTCAGGAGGATGCACAGGAGGAGTCTGGATGGAAGCAGGTGCACGGGGATGTATTCCGTCCCCCTAGGAAAGGCATGTTGCTGTCTGTGTTCCTGGGTCAGGGTACCCAGATCTTCATAATGACCTTCATCACACTGTGTGAGTGTCTAACATTTAATTATTGTAAACTGAAACGATAACACAAATTTAATTATACAGTATTAGTGTCATGAGGTGCGCTCCTGTAGTACATACAGTACATAATTGGAAAATGTCACATCTTTGAACAGAAATATTAAAACATAACATTTAATTTTTTGGTCATTATACGTTGTGGAACCACAATACCAATACACATCCATAGAAAAAGTACAACATGTGAGAGCAAGGCAAGACCCTCCTGTAGGAACTCTCTCTGAATATGTTAACCTAGAAATGACATGTACAAGCACCTTCATTTTCATTTAAAGTGTGAAATACCTTAATATACAGCAGATATTCCCAAGTAAGGGGCAGCGATAAAGCAGTCTTTGTATTTATATTTCTGCATTTAATATGCAGTAGTGCTGGTCTACTGAATGGGTGCACTGATGACTGTTTGTCCACTGTAGTCCTGGCCTGTCTGGGTTTCCTGTCTCCAGCGAACAGAGGGGCTCTCATGACGTGTGCCGTGGTCCTCTGGGTTCTGCTGGGTACTCCTGCTGGCTATGTATCTGCACGCTTATACAAAAGTAAGACATGGCTGACAACTTTAAACCAGATTTAACTGGGGGTTTTTTTTTTTTTTAGTCAAAAAGTGACGCATTGTGGCCCTTACTAAACTGTTCTTCTTGTCCACAGCATTTGGAGGTGAAAAGTGGAAGACAAACGTCTTGTTGACTGCACTTTTGTGCCCAGGGTGGGTTAGCTTATCCCATTTGCTCAGCTTTTATGTACTTGTTTCTTTTGAGTATTGGATTAATGAGCATTATTTATTTTGTTTGTCTGTGTTGTTGCCTTCCCCCTTCTCTTCTAGTATTGTGTTTGCAGACTTCTTCCTCATGAATCTGATCCTTTGGGTGGAAGGCTCCTCAGCAGCAATCCCCTTCGGCACTCTAGTGGCCATTTTAGCTCTATGGTTTGGAATTTCCGTGCCTCTCACCTTCCTTGGCGCCTACTTTGGATTTAAGAAACCTGTGAGTCTGGCCTCCACAATGGGAACAATTAAGACTGCATCAAATGAAGAAAATCATACAACATGTGTCTTCTGTGTTCTCTGTTACTGTACAGGCAATTGAGCAACCAGTGCGGACTAATCAAATCCCTCGTCAAATTCCAGAGCAGTCATTCTTTACTAAACCTATTCCTGGAATAATTATGGGTGGGATTCTGCCATTTGGCTGCATCTTCATTCAGCTTTTCTTCATTCTCAACAGCATTTGGTAAGACAGTAATGCTGTATTTCCAGAAATTCCTGTGTCACACAAGGGCTGGTCCTCATTGGAGCGTGGCAGGTGTTGGCTGACAGGTTTTTTTTTTTTTACCAGTTACGATGGGCTTATTGTGTTACAGGTCTCATCAGATGTACTACATGTTTGGATTCCTCTTCCTGGTTTTCATTATTCTTCTCATCACCTGCTCTGAGGCCACAATCCTGCTCTGCTATTTCCACCTCTGCGCTGAGGTACCTGGATGTTTTCAGGACAATGACCATGTTATTAACCTGAATACATATTCCAAATAATTTCACTTTTAATTTCACAATATTGAAGTCCATAACACGCCTATAACTATAGACGAACAGATGCTGTTGTTGTGTATCTGCTTCTAAATCTTTGACTTTCATACATACTTCATTTTGGACTGATTATAGATAATATGTGTCAATAATAGAAAGTGTTTTATGACCGTTTCAAACTTAAGCTTCCACGCCCTAAATCCTGTATTATTTGTAATGTGTGCTCAGGACTACCACTGGTGGTGGCGTTCCTTCCTGACCAGCGGCTTCACAGCAGTCTATCTGTTCATCTATGCTGTGCATTACTTCTTCTCCAAGCTGCAAATCGTTGGTGCAGCCAGCACCATCCTCTACTTTGGCTACACCATGATTATGGTCCTCATCTTCTTCCTCTTCACAGGTGAGGCTTAGGGAGACAAATGAGATATTGTATCAGTATCAGAGTGTATGCTTTCACTGCAGAAGTATTTCACACACGCACACCCTGCTGTGGTGGCAGAGGTTTGTTTGTCCAGGATGTCGTTGAATACTATGCTGTAACAAAGAAAACAGATATCTGTCATAAGATACAGGATCTCTGTCCTGTTCATGCAACATCTGACAGCACTGTTTGCTTTATAGCTACACTAAAGCCACCTTGCATTTATTGTTCAGTTAAGAAATACTTTGTCATTGTTGACTGAAAATCAAAGAGACGGGGAAAAAGACTAGAAAGTTTAAATGTTTAAATGTTGCTCTTGATATCAATTCCAGCTGCGATCAATTTAACCCTTCTTGAACAGTATAACAACTTAAAAACAACTTGCCTCAAGGTTCTTACACACAACACGGAAAGACGGACGAAGGAAAAGCAGTCTCTGGTCTTTATAGGCGAATATGAATGAAACACTTGGAATCTGGAGGTCATGTTTTCAAGTTTATTTTGTTTATTTTTTTAGCAAATTAAATTGTGTAATGACAAACTATCTTTTGACAACAGTGTAGCAAAAATACCTTCAAGCGAACCAGTGAACCAATACCAGTATCCTTAAAAACAGGGTATATCCCTATATTAATTCATTTAAGACAATAGGCACTGTATTCCTGAATGCAGCTGTTAATGCAAATTCTCTGTTGTAGAATTTAAAATCCAGCTGTATTAATGATAGCGTATGTTTAGGAGAAATGGCCAGGATATCACCACAGCCTTTCTGTTTTGTCTGTGTGTTAGTAAAGACCGATACAGGTTGACATGGTAACAACATTTTCTCCGTGGGTGAGCAAGCAAACTGGATAGAAATTGATGTAACAATGTCAAGACGATAACATACCTGATATGATAACTGGGAACAAGAGACTGGTTTTACTCTCACCCAGTAACACTTGGATCACCAATTTATTGGATGAAGACACTGTCTGGTGTTCTACTGACTTAAGGCCAGATTAGAATTTGCCTGTAGCCCTGCTTGTCACCGCAGTGCAGTCTGACACTATCTGAAGACAGAGCATTAAGTAGCAGAGGGAAGAGATGTCACAAGGTCATGATGACAAAATAATCCAAGGATTCAAAGTAAAGATTATCAGTGTCTTGTCTTCCCTGCAGTTTTGATGTAAATAATCCTAATCTTTCTGTCATTTCTCTCTTAAAATCGTATTTATTTTTCACCTCATCCCAACTTTGATCAGAACTTCATTCTCATAAACGCTTAGATAGAACGTTTAGATAAACTGATTCAGGATTTTCACCAGTCTTTCTTTGCCACACGCAGGAGCTCAGACAAAGCTCTCCACTTTCTGTAATAATAGCACAGCCAAGACAAGTAAAGCAGTGCTGCTCATTGGATAGTTGTAGATTACAAATGTTTAAGTGGACTCTCAGAAGAAACAACTAAAAGGGTTATAAATCTATCAACATAGAGATGTGTTTAGAGATCGTAATACTGCTTTTGTTCCTCTATGTAAAGAAATATAAGTGTCAAGCTTTGGCCGTTCTGTGAGAAGAACAGAAAAACATCAGGCTGGTTTATTTACCATTTACCATTTACCATCGTGGATGCCTTTTACGCCCAGCCCAAAGCGTGAATAGGTCACATTTTACAAATTCATCAGCTGATTGCGTACAATTTTCAAGATGTAAAATTGGTATTTTCTACTTTGGAACACCTCTTGAACACAGCATGACACACCAAGCTTCCTCTCCATTGAATGTTGTTGTGACAGCAAGCTGACTTTTTGATTTGGCGCCTGATTAATTCTAGTTGTCTGTGAACCTTCATTTTGCTTTGCTTTATCTGCTGCCTCTGTGAGCTGAATGACTGATGGTGCTGCAGCACTCTGTGGTATCTACATGTTTGGAATTTGCCAGCATGATGGCTTGTGTCACGTGATGTGTGGTTGTGAGCTCATGAAATAACTGGACTGTCTTCTTCCCTCAGGTACCATTGGCTTCTTTGCCTGTTTCTGGTTTGTAAATAAGATCTACAGTGTGGTCAAGGTGGACTAGAGGACCGCAGGAAAGGACTCCCAGGTGTACCAGTGCTGGCCTGTCTAGTGCTAGTTTGAAGAGGAAGTGGTCCAAATGGACCTGAACTGAGACACTTACTTATGCAAATGACCTGAGGAGCAGAACCCATCCTCTTTTGTGCTTTAAACTTATTTTGTCCTATGTTGCAGTTGTCTTTTTAAGTAAATTTGTGTTCACTGTTGGTCAGTAATCATTTTGAGTGGCACCTTCAACATCATTTTGTGTTGCGATGATCAAACTGTCATAGTGAGCAACTTGTTTAATGGGATTTTAACATGAAAATTTGATTGGTTTAATTTTTTAATGGAAGTAAAATCTTTGTTTATCTTACGTTTTCTCAAGGCTGAATGTCATTTTTTTCACCTCCTGTCCTGTAATAAGATGTGTGTGTACATATATCTATATAGCTTCAGTGTATATAGACAGAGCGCACAAGAGAGAACGAAACATAAAGATTGTCACTGTTAGACCTTTTTTTTTAGAAGCATCTTTGGTGAGGTCATAGCTGTAAATCTCGCAGGATGGTATAACTTATATTGTAGTTCTGAAATTACATAAAAGACTCACATCATTATGATACATGTCCGTTCTTGTATTTGGTGGCTGCATATCAGTTGGCTTGTAAACAAAGTACACGTAGTTATGATGCCCATCCCTTTCATAGAAGATGAAGCTATGAATGCTATGCTGCACACTTAAGCTTATTTGTTCTGCTTCAATTGTTCGTCCATGGCCGAGATTCTCTCAAGTTAATCACAATGTAGACCAAGAATTTACTGTACTACATACGTAGATGAACCCTTTTAGATGCTAATAGGTGGTTTATTGAACTGTAACGACAGAAAACACTGCTGCCTTTTGCTTTTAGCAGTGTGGAGCCATCACCCAAGGTGATAACATTTTTACAAATAAATGGGTTTATTTGAAACACTTTAATTCTCTGTGCGTTCATGAACCGTACGTGCACTTGATGTTTTTCTTCTGGTGTGTGTTGACCTAAAGGACCGTGAGATTGAAGGACAGCGGACCATCTGCCTGCAACAGAATGCACATTGCTGTTTTTTTATTACTTCACTCAGCTGTAACCTTACTTTTTTAACAGTCATGGTAACACAAAAAGCACCCACTGACATTCACCTAGACCAATCTAGCGCATCGCCTTCACATGTCAGATTGAACACTAGAGAGGAAAGCAGCAGTTTGCATGATTCGCATAGAATATTCCAAAAAAATCCCCGTTTTTACCTGCTCCACCCGTGGTAAATTTGGGGCTCAGAGGTTTCTGACTCCATCAATAGGATGGGATACAGAGGGATGTTATTTTTCACACAGCACTCAATTTATTTTGATTTTAACATTTTAATTATTTAAGGATTTCTACAAAAAAAGCTGTAAAACATTCTGTAGCTTTTGAATTTGCTACATCAGTAAAATTATGTTTCTTTGTCCATAATACATCGCTGTACATTTGGTTATAACATAACGGGAATGATATTTTCAGTATGCATGAATACTTCATACAATTAAGGGTGAAAATTGAGTCTTAACATATCTGTTGGTAAAAGATGCTCATTTATGGTTTGTCAACTATCAAAAAGTGTCCTCTTCATTGGTGTATTTCCACTTACATTACTCGTATTTACTTAATTTCTGCTTCATTCAATGTCATAACAAACCGAACACACACCTTCACAGCTACAGTATGACAATACATTTAGACAATAGTAGTATTTTCTTGTTGTGTATATATTTTGAAATGTCAACAGGAAAGCGCCGTTGCACTAATGCACTTGAATACATCAACAAGGAACTTTTAAGGTTGCATTTTTTTGGTAAATCGTAAGTGTTTAATATAACATCTTACACATTTACACATAGCGATTTAGTATATGGACTTTTATTAATAAACAACACAGACATGTTGGACAATGAAACTAATAATAAATAACACAAACGTACAATAGAAATCACAAAAATGTGTAATTCTAAAGCACACTCTCTAATTAACAATACATTACATCACTGTACTATAACAGTCTGAAAGATGATACATGCCTTCTTATTACACATTTGATTGTCAGTGAGTCGTATAATGTGTAAATGCTCCTTTTATACGCACACACACACGCACACAACACTTTCATCCGAGTCAAGTCAGCGTGCAGGTAGGGAACACCCACACAGCTCCTTGATTGAAATCTAACTGAATCTGCTTGTTGCACCTATAGGAATGGACGTCTAAATTGACTTGACGTGTGAGACAGTGGCATCTTCATGTGTGCAGTGGTCCAGTGGTCAACAATATAATAAATCTGTTACATAAGCTCCTATGTCATGCAGCCTACGCCGTACAATGACTAGTGCTTGGTTACCAGCGGTTATATGTTATCTCACAGAAATGCTGACGTCACAGAGACAGAAAATACTGAGTAAAAATACAGTGAGACACTCAACTACGAGCCAGATGCGGCACATCTGTTCAACTTTAGATAAAACAAACAAAGAGCCTAAGATTAAATTGTGTCAGCCCGTCTTTCTTTCTAGACTGACAGGCACAATAATTCACATCCCAAAGGCTCTTTGAGACTACGAGGCTCTAAGACAGGGACGGTCTAAGAGTGAAGAGTAGAAACGGACACATCTTGAACACAACCACACCCTGAGTTCTGCAAATGACTCCTAAGGCAGTAAAGCCTGTCTCACTGAGAATACAATACAACTAAGTCAAAGGTTAGAGGAGGTGAGCACAGGTACGGCTGACTCCTACCTCAGAAACATGACACTCCGTTCAGACACGTTTACCGGAGAGTCTGGTATAAAACTACATTTACGGTAGATCTGCAGAGAGTTCCTGTGTGTTGTAGTCTGACATGAGTTTGGTCCTTGTATGGACTCTTATGGTCGTAACAAGGAGTGGTACTGAGGTGAGCCTTTGAAACGTGAATGAAAACCTCTTTTACATACAAAACCATTTAAAAATCGGTTTGGTTTTCTTAGAAATTTGATCTGCTGAAAATAATACTTTGTTTACAGTAATGCACACGCAGCTTGTTCTTTTATACATTCAACACTGAACGGAGTCCATTTTCAAAGAGAAACTGACGTTCCTCGGGTTCAGCGTTTCATCAAGGCCATCAAAAAGTAGAAGATGATTGCGGTCGGTGCGTCCACGGGTGTTCATGAGCTCTGCTTGCTGTGGACCGTCAGCTCCTTCTCAGAGCTCAGGCTCGTGGACATGGTCTCTTTACGGCTGTCTCGGGACTTCCTGTCAAATGTGGGAGACGAGGACGTGGTGCACTCTTCCCACGTGCGCAGCGGGAAGACCCGGGCGGCCAGGCTGGGCAGGTGAGCCGGGGCCCCGGACCGGCCGTTGGTGGCCGTGAAGCAGTTCTCCACGGCGGAGCTCTGATTGGGCCGGCCCTGTTTACAGAAGAGCCCACAGAGCAGAGCCAGGAACTCCTTCCTCACGCTGCGGTGCATGTAGCCGTAGATGTAGGGGTGGAGGCAGCACTGTAAGAAGAAGAGGACGAGGGCCAGGGAGGACAACCAGGGGGGGACCACCGCCTTGGAGTTCATGGATACGGTGTTGAGTATACTGTAGGGCCCCATGCTGAGGATGTACGAGGCCATGATCACAAAAACCACTCGGGCCGCCTTGCAGTGGTAGTGAAAGCGTCTGTGTCTGCCTCGGACGGAGTAAACCCTGGATGAAGAGGGGCCGTCGGGCGGAGGGGCCTGCTGGGGTGGCCTCTGGGGACTGTTGGGGCAGGGCGCCTGGAAGTCCTGTGGGTAAGGCTGGACGTGAGGCTGCGTCTGAATGGGGTGGACGAGGGCGTTCTGTCTCCGGGCTGCCCTGAACACCATCCAGTAACATCCCAGCATGATGAGCACGGGCAGCCAGAAGGAGAAGGTGGACACCATGGCCGAGTAGGACAGGCTGGAGGACCACACCACCGAGCACACGTTGTGATGGCGGTCAAAGTCAATGGCCCCCCAGCCGTAGAGCGGGGGGGTGCTCTGCAGGACGCTCAGCACCCAGGTGCAGATGATCAGGTTGGTGCCCAGGTGGGGGGTCATGCGAGTGGGGTAGGACAACGGGTGGATGATGGCCAGGTAGCGATCCACAGAAACCACTATGATGGTGTTGACCCCGGCAAACGCGAACAGGTGCATGAGCACCACCAGGGCCTGGCACAGCCGGGCGTCCAGGGGCCACACGCCCGGCACGGTGGCGGCGATGGCGAAAGGCATGACCAGCACGGTCTGGAGGAGGTCTGCCAAAAGGAGGTTGAGGACGAAGCGGTTGGCCACGTGGAGGAGCTGAGGCTTCCTCTGGAACACCAGCAGGACCACCACGTTCCCGAACAAAGAAACGCACACGATGAGGGATATGAGCACCATCTTCACCGCACTGTCAGCTGTGGAGGACCACAGCGGATCCTGAGCGGAGCTGGGGAAGCCGCGCTCCCAGGGGACAGTACCCATACTAGGAGCCTGAGAGCTCGGCATGCTGCTCCCCGCCAGAGTTCATGTGTGGTCTGGGTTTAGAGTGGGTTTGGTCTCAGATGGACCGAGATGCTGGCTGAGGGCTTTCACACGCTATATTCAACACGCATCACCCTCATCATCACCGGCAGCTCCCTCTGACAAGACAAAATGGTCCATCACCGTTCATCCCGTTTTCACCCAGGCCCCTATTCTTCTCGCAGCCTCCATCCAGATGCAAATTTATCTGCTGGCGACAGAAACACGACCAACCGAGCCGTCACCGCCGGTTGTCCGCACGGTGACAAACGTCGCATGAGTCTGAGGTGAAAACGAGCCCGAGTACCTCGAAATGTCCACAGATGCGACATTTTGCGGCGTGGATGCTCGGTGTCCGTCGCTGCGCTCCCATCTCCTCCCCGTCTCCAGTCAATGGCAGGCAGCTTTCACG